>CM070584.1:55601096-55811096 GCA_036346355.1 Rhipidocladum racemiflorum
CTTTACTAGGAGTTCATTATGCCTTTCTGCCTCTAGCAAGATGCATATAAGCTTGGAGTACTTCTGGTACTTGGCATGATGATACTATTACAGCAGTATCCTTCTATTGGGGTGGAAGGTGCATAATGACTTGTTGATTATATTAGCATCAGTAACTTTCTGGTTACATAATGTTAGTTCAGTGACAAGCCTGTGCATGACAAAATTATATGCTATCATAGCCTTTAAAATACCGGAAACGCAGGAGGGTCCACTCGTGTTGTGCTTCTGGCAACAGGATGGATCTTTGCTGATTATATTTTTCTTTAAGGGAATTCAAAAGTACCAGCTAGTCATCTTTCATCATATATTCGATCTTCAGCTCCGTATGAAGATGGTGTCTCAGGAAATGCAAAGCCATACACATGGTGGCTTTAGGAAGAGTTGTGCTACCAGCTTCAGGCTGGGAAAAAGCAGCTCTAAAAAATTAAGCTGTCAGATTAATCTTAATATTAATTACTCAGGTAAGGTAATTGTTGCTGCCATTAAAGGCAAACATGGTAAATTTCCTCTTTATGATGCCGGCGACATATCCTATTTCTAGTAATGAAAATGATTTTTTAAAACTGGTAAAATCAATATATTGTATGCTTACTCTTCAATCAGTAAAACTTGATCTATATCTATTTAGTAGATAATTATCAAAAAATTTCTAGGATTTTTCGTTCAATTTTCGTAGTTTTCTACTAATTATTTAAACAATTTTTAGAATTAATAAATAGCAAAAAAATAAATTTCAATATGGATTAATCATGGAATTATGCCATTATAATAAATTGAGAGACACAAGTTTCCCAACATGCTATTTAGAATTTTTTCTAGTATTTTTCAAAAAAAAATTGTTAATTACCAAGCAATTTTCAAAACTATTAATAACAGAAAAATAAATTCTTGCTCATATCAATTTGAAATAACGCTAAGAAAAGTAATTCCAGAGAACATGATGCTAACACAGTGTCATATAATATTCCATAATTTTTCTAACAATTTTTACAATTTCTATTAATTAAGAAATTTTTTAGAATTACTTGAATAATAAACAAGTAAATCTAGTACATATTCAACATGGCATAATGCTAGAAAAATAAATCCACGGTATGGAACTTCTATTGTGTGCTAAAATATAATTTTACCAAATTTTTGGAAGTCCATATATTTATAAATCTAATTTCTAGTATTAAATAATAATTTCTAGAATTAATTAATTTCTAAAAATACTGAAAAACCTGAGGGTAAAAATGTAAAATTTTATTTTCTCTACTTTTTTTTATTTTTCAAGAAAAAACAATAGGCCTGGTCAACCCATCTAGGCCCACGAGCACATTTGGCCAAGTTGGCACAAATAAGGTCAACGACTAGGGTTTTCCACACCCTATACGCCATTGCCTTCTTGCACGCAAAAGCACAGGCGTCGGCTAAGTCTCGGGCGAGCACCATGTCGTAGTCGGCGGCGGCTGTCCGCGAATGCGGCTGTGTGGCTACCAGGTGCGAAGCCGAGGCGACGCACGCTGGCGGATATGGGACTTTCGGTGCGGGAATCTAAGGAGGCGCGCAGCGATGTGGGCGTGTCTTCCAGCGCGGGGCTCTGAGGCGATGTGCTAGCGGGAAGCCGAGGCGGCATGCGGCGACGGAGGTGCATCTTCCGGCGCGGGGGTTCGAGGCAGCGCACGGGTGGGGAGCCGAGGCGGCTGGCAACAACAGAGGCGCGTCTTCCGGCACGGGATGGGGGTGTGCGGCTTGGTTGCCTCGGCTCCCGGTGAGATGGAGCGTGCGATTCACTCGCAACCTCGTCTTCAGGCACACGTGCAGGATGAGCGTGGTGTCGCCAGCTGGCAGCTTGTAAGCCAAGCTCGTGGCGGGCGCAATGGCAGCGGTCGGCCGGGAAGACAAGCATGCGGCGGTCGGTAGCAGAGCCGGGCACGCGACTTCGAGCCGCATGTGAAGGCCGGCGGTAGATGTGGAGCTCTCGACAGTGGGTGTGAAAGCCTAAGCAGCGCTGCGGGCGCATGCTCTGGACACACGCATGCCAGTGGGCTTGTTGACGGCCGGAGCGACTTCGTTCATCAGTCGATGGCCTTTGGGGCCGGCCGTGGGGCGCGGCCTTCGAGGCTGAAGGATTTATATATTTTTTGTGATGAACAGTACATAAAAAAAAACTGGGTTAAACATTATGATTTGCGGATCACAATTTGCGTAGAAACACTTACGTGGAGCTTGCAGTAGTGTGATCACGTGTAACATGATGATGTCGATGCAGTGTAGATCGATGCAGGAAGACGATCATGCATGCAATTCCATCTTTGTGTTGATGGAATTGATCTCTCGCTACGAATCAAAATCAATATGTCATTAAAACCAGCAAAACAAGATTGATCTAATACACAAAATATAGAACGACATACCCGGATACATAGCATTCGTGTTGATAACGTGTTATAAAACGTAAACGTTTATCCTCACCAATCAACAT
This sequence comes from Rhipidocladum racemiflorum, assembly GCA_036346355.1. NCBI lineage: Eukaryota > Viridiplantae > Streptophyta > Magnoliopsida > Poales > Poaceae > Rhipidocladum > Rhipidocladum racemiflorum. Next base: position 55,603,606 of record CM070584.1, read on the forward strand.
CACGCCCACGCGAACGCACGAATAAAAATAGAAACACAAGTAGAAACATACACAAAATATGTGATAATGATATCATATTGATTCTCTCTGTACAAAGAGGTGTCCAATATATAACAAAACTAACAGAAAATACATTCAAATTCATCCACCAATAAATAAAGCCCTTCTAAATTTAGACTAGAATTCTATCCCTATAGCAAATCCAATCCACCGCAGTCTGCCGCAGCAACTCGTCCCATGCGGTCGCCTGGAAAGCAACACAGCGGCGAGCTTATCTGGGACGCCTCCCGCATCCTTGCAGCCCAAGCCGTGTCGTCGTCCGTCCGTCCAGATAAGCAAGCAAGCCAGCCAGCACAGCGTCGCTCCCGGTGTCCGGTGGGGTGGGGCCCGTCTCCTGACAACGCGGCTTGACCCCTCGACGACTCTTCTTCCTTGCTTGCTTCCTTCCTCTTCAAGCAAGGAGAAGAAGGAGAGGGAAGACGGACGAGCGTCTGTGTCACTTGTCAGAGCATCGATCGCCATCATGTATGTATGCTAGCCCCAGCGTTACTTGTAAGTGTAATTCGGTTCACACTTGACACCTCCTATCGATCCTCCCCCATTCAGATTTCAGAATCCAAAGGTTGCTGGTCCTGATTGCTCCAAACAGTCTACTTTGATTATAGGATATATATATTATTTTTTGGATAGTGTGTTTTACTCTAGGCTATGGTAGTAAATGATATTCGAAATAGCTAAAGGAGAGGAGTATATATAGAAGAAAAGAATCAGTAAAATCATCTAAAACCGTAGAATGATATGTATTTATAAATAGAAATTAAAAATTAGAATAATATGTATTCAGACACGAAAGTAGCATCCGATCCGATCGATGGAGTGGCATGCATGTATACAGTATACACTTTTCGTCTTTTAAAAAAAACGGCCGGAGTTTTCGTCGGCGGCCTTTTCCAGAGGAGAAGATGCAGTGACGACTCACGATTCACGAGAGAGAGAGAGAGAGAGAGAGAGAGAGATGGGTTAGCCACCAAGCCAGCCAGAACGAATATGTTGGGCCCACGCGGCAGCGGTATGGATGGGGTCGAGCCAGCCAGCCACCGTCCTCCACGCCGCGACGCGGTCTCCCTCTCTCTCGCCACGCGCACCCCCCGTTGCACCACTCGTCACTTCATCAGCGTCCATCGCCTCGTCTCATTTCCCGGCTTCGCTCAAAGATAAGGGTGCTTAATTTGCTTATAATCAAAATTGTTTGCCTTTAAAAAAATTAAATACGAGTGTGTCTTCAAATCCGGATGCTTTAGTTAGAACGAATCTGGTTTCGCTACTAGATTTTGTATATGCTGTTCTTAATTCTCAAAAAAGACGTAGAGTGTCTTCAAATCCGGATGCTTTAGTTAGAACGAATCTTGTTTCGCTACTAGATTTTGTATATGCTGTTATTAATTCTCAAAAAAGACGTAGAGTGTGTCTTTAAATCCGGATGCTTTAGTTAGAACGAATCTTGTTTCGCTACTAGATTTTGAATATGATGTTCTTAATTCTTAAAAAAAGACATAATGCTTGACCGATAAGAAATACAACCACATCGCAGCAAACATACAGTATCATGCAAAGGAATACTTAGGTCTTATGTTTTTTAAGATGGAAATGCATTGTGTTTGTGCAACCTATGCCAATATAGGTGGTATAATATGCAATTTGTTCTTTACTTTACTCTATTTGCCTTATCTGTATTTGCTACTACTAATATGAATTTCGTTCTGGTTTACAGTTTGATGAACACAATTTCTAGCAATTTGTACTCTAGAGTAACCCCAATTTAAATCCTATATATACACTACGAGAGCATGATAGTTATTGTTTGATCAGATATTAAAATTAACGCACCCTTAAATTAGCAATTAATTATTCTCTGTTATACTGGCAAAACAGCGTACCACTACTGGCCACTGGGTACGCCCATCATTTTTGCCCCCTACCTCCCCACATTCCCTTCGCCTATAAATCCCCACCGCCCTCGCCCTCATCATCCCTCGCCACAGCCAAACCAATCAGAGCAAGAAGAAACAGCTCCTCCCTCCCATGGCGAACCGCAGCACGAGCCTCGACCCCACCTGGGCCCGCCTCCCCGCACCCGCCCCGAGCTCCTGGCCCCACGCCGCCTGGCTCTCCCCCGCCGCCGCCTTCGAGAACGACGCGCTCACCTCCGCGCTCCGCGCCTCCATGTCCGGCGCCTCCTCCCCGACCGCGTCCTCCTCCTCCGCCTCCGAGAACCTCGCCACCCCCCGCGACGCGCCCGAGGCGCCAGGCTTCAGGGCCGGACCGAGTCCGGCCCGGGCCCAGACGCGGCCCGGGGCCACGGGCCGCGTCTCCAAGCGGAAGCCCCGGGCGTCCCTCCGCGCGCAGACCACCTACATCAGCGCCGACCCGGCCAACTTCCGCCGCATGGTGCAGGAGATCACCGGCCTCCCCGTCCCCGGCGCCGAGCCCGCCTTGGCCGCGTCTTCGGCGCCGGCGCCCGGTCCGGCCGCGCTCGCGTGCGTGCTGCCGACGCTGGACACGTCCGCCTTCTTGCTCGACCGCGCCCTGCCGCCGCCGCCGGAGCGGGAGGAGGACAAGACCTCGAACGGAGCGGCGGCCACAATGGCGGCGGCGGCGGAGGAGGAGGAGGAGGAGTCGTTGCTGCTGCTGGAGCTGGAGGCGATGGTGAGCGCGCCGGCCGTCTTGTCCGCCTTCTCGACATTGGAGAGCTGGGAAAACGATATGGCTCCGCAGAAAATGAGATAGATGCTAACTAGGAGCTTTTTGGTCCGTGCGATCTCACATCGGACGGTTGCGGGCGATCGATAGCCAGCTAGTTGGCCCATGATGCTGCAGTAGAAATCTTGGGAGCTTTTTTTCTTTTTTCTTTTTTCCATTTGGTGTAGGCTAAAAAGTACATGCCATGGTAGTTCTTGCTGTTCTTGCCTTGTAGTTCAGTTAATGAGACGGTGTTGATTACTCATTAATCTAATCTAAATGGAGTACACTACTAGTACTAGTACTTACTCCCTCTGTCTCACAAAGAGTGTATTTCTAGTGTTCAAATTTTGTCCCACAAAAAGTGCATCTTTAGTCTGTAGGGCCCAGCTGTAAGTGTATGCAAGCTCATTTAAGTGCGTGTGGAAACCGAAGCACCACCATGCTTGTGTATGGAGTAATGAGGGGCACATTAGTCATTTACCTTGCACACTAATCTGTCTTAAAAATCCTAGAAATGCACTCTTTGTGGGACAGAGGGAGTAGTAGAGACCGGTGTGAAGGAATTAAATGTGGCCGTGCCTTTCGGGTTTTGTCTCGATGTCGGTCGCGCTCAGACAAGAGAGGGATGGGAGCGATGTACTGCTAACTGCTCTTGTGCTTTGAGACGTTGCCTGCGATGTGGACGGTGCAGGTGATTGGGAGGACTGGTCCGGTAGGACCGGTAATGCCATTAGTTGTGACGATTCTCTACCAATTTTAGTTGAATGTAATTGTTGCATTTTAAAAACTAGTTACATGCCCGTGCATTGCTACGAAAAACAAAATTGATAACGAAAAATAAAGATTAAAAAATAAAAAAATTATTTCACAAGTTCAAACATCTATCTTTAACGCTTCGTTTTCGCGAAATTGGCTAATTAAAGCAACGCTTCGTTTTTTGTGTAGGGCAATTAAGCAGGGCAATTAATGACGTGGGTAGAACTCACCACTGCCACCAACTGTTGCTTTATAATAGTAGAGATATGTTGGGAGACAGTTATTAACCTAAGCTATGTTTGGCATGGCTACAGTTTTTTTTTTAAGAAATAGCATCAAGGTCACCGAATGAGTATACCCTCTCTGTACAGCACTACAGGTAAGTAGATCAGGCAGGCACAGGGTACGAACTTCACGCAGTCTCCACTACATATATTCACTTGATCTGAATTCCTAGAGTAGCCAGAAAGGCGGATGGATTGATAAGCAGATCTTTATACAGCAAACCACGTAAGACGGTTACAACAACAGAAATTTGTTTCACAAAATGTAGGCAACTTCATTTGCTATCTGTTCCTCTATTGACCCTCGAGCTTCCTGTGCACGTGTGCATGGAGAGAATGCTCATCGCCATCATGGTGATGGAATATATATGTTAAAACTCCAACGAGGCACAGCACTGAGCCGACGAGGATCTTGTCGTAACGTTCCACCCAGTGAAACTTAATCTGGCTAGCACCGTAGAATGAGAGGGCCACCAAGGATGTCATCACAGTGATGGTACTGCAGGCAAAAAAAATGCAAGTCAGTAGTAATAGGAAGCAAAGGATTTTAAAAGGAATTACATAAACTATAAAACGCCTAGTTAATACTCCTCATGCCTAGTTAATTCAAAACAAAGCATACAGAGGAAATTTTGAAGGAAGGAAGGCATTTGACTACATACCCCTCCCAAAGTTATCTGCCACCTGTTTTTAGAAGACAGGCAAAGCTGAAATTCAATAAACTAATTGAAGTATGAAATGGATTAAAATCGAAAACAGCACCACCACACTAACCAAACTACCACTCTCATTTTACCATGCCAACCATTCTTGATAATCCTACCACTGAACAAGTACTACCATGAGATTAGTTCTGTTTGTTCAGCAATCTTACTAATCATACATGTACTGCATAATGTGCTTTCATGTTTAATTTGGCTATTCTAGTGTTCCATATATACAAACATGTGCTCACAACTTACCGACATGCCACACCACACAGCCCGCATCCCATGCAAGATGGACCCTTTAGGGTGCGTTTGGTTGCTTGTACCAAGTGGTACATGTATAAGATGGTTAAAAAAAAACCATCCATGTGTTTGGTTGCTTAAGTGGAACCATCCCATCCTAGATGGTGGGATACAAATTTGAGGACTATTCTCTATAAATGTTGAACCATTTCATTCATCCAAAATAATGGGACGAAATGGTACAGGACCATCCCATTCCATCCATTCAACATCATACCACCAACCAAACACACTCTTAGTTCACACTTGAGACTGTCATGTTAGTTAAGAATCCCTCAAGATTACAGGATAGTGGCAGTCAAGTCTTCAAAGCTATCTTTAAGAGTACTTCTTTAGATTATATTAATCTTATCCAGCATATTGTTGAATGCTAAATATTGACTCAAATATCTCCATACATGTAAAAGCTGTAATTTTGTGGGAACATTTCACATCAACTGGAGGTTAAAAGGAGACAAAACTTCTCTTATGCAGTTATTTGTTGTGTACTATAATCAGCTTATTTATTGTGTTGAGTAAAGGTTAAGAACAGAATATACTATAATCAGCTTATTCATTGCGTGCCCAAATCCCAAACCACTTATGCATAGAAGCCCTTAGCTATATATGCAGTGGCAGAAAATTGGTAAATGAAGAAGAAAGAGAAATGTCTCAAAACGAAAGCTTACATATGGAAATAGATCAGCCTCTCTTTCTACTCTACCACTATATACAGCATACTGAAAAGAATCTCTTTTGATATTCCTTTCTGTCCCAACATGATGCCCGTATAACTAGGGTGACATTGGTGATTGGCCCAACAAAGAACTCTCCAACTAAGCAGCTTCCTAGAAGCCTAGATGAACGGTGCTCTAGACTGTGTTTGTTTAGGCTTCTGCTTAGGCTTATTTGGCTTCTAGACCTTCATAAGTCACAAGCCAAAACAAACAGTAATTTTTCAGCTAGCTGGAGAGGAGAAGCTCCAGCCCAATTTGCACTACACGAGAGAAGCAAGGAAAACGATGCTTCTCGGGCTGGCTGGAGCTTCTGAAAATCCCACTTCCCTGGTACCCTTGCAACTTGATCTTATTTACAAAAAATTTCCATCCCCTTCATCAAGTCTCTTCCAGCTCCAGCCTCCAGCTCCAGCAGGCCAGCTAGCTTCTTCCAGCTCCAGCAGCTTCTCCTCCAGCACCAGCCTAAACAAACACAGCCCTAGTACATGTTCTTCTACTTCTTGACAAGCCAGTCCCATTATTTGAAACTCTTTTCCTTTTAAACTCTAATGCATTAAGCAAAGAAGGAAATAATAGTACCACTTTCATTGCTAAATACAGACAAGAAAAAACAACTGAAAACAGCGGAAGGAGGTGAGCACCTGAAGAGGAGCACAATGATCGCAATAATCATCATGGAGGATGAGTTGCCAACAGCAAGAAACACTGGAAGAGTTGTTGCACATGGTGATAATGCAGGTACAAGTACAAGACCAGCGACCGCCATCTTCTCCATTGGATGACTATGAGCATGGCTATGGCCACCTTTCCCTAACGCATACAACAGGATATAACTTCCTCCAAGAATAATTAGCAACAGCGAGGCAAGTTTATGCACTGTTTCCTCGCCTGCTATAGTATTTGCCATAGTAACTGCAGTTATCCCAAGCAGAGCAGTAGAAACAACATGAAGAACACCTCCAAATGCAGCTGCAAAAGTTGGGATTTTTTTCTTAATAACAATACATAGAAAAAAAGATCATTGCCAAATAACAAAGTACTCGTCACTAACTTGCGCAGAAAACAATATAGAGTATAAGAAGAAATTAAAAAAAAATACAGGTAACCTTCTTAACAAGTATCCTGCCCTGGATGAAGCGAACAACAAAGTTCTAAGACATGAACAGGGAACCAACCAGGGAGTAAAAGTGCATTTTAAAGCATTTAGAACTTCGGCAATGCAATTTATATAGACTCTATATCTTGGTGGTTTACAAGAAACAGCGTAAAGGATGATGCTAACACAAAAATAACTATGAAATAAGGATTCTAGTCATTGCAAAATGCATTACCAGTTATGCAAGTGTTTATGCACAGTTCTGCAGAGGAAAAAAACAAGTGCTTGTGCTAGTTAATTCATTCGAACCTTTATATCGTAACTCATGATTAATATATTCATGCAAGATCAATGGACAAGAGGTTTTTACAATGCACATGCTAACAGCATTAAATTACAAAAATAAGTTCGATAAAGGACCTCCAACTCCAAAGCAATGACCAATCCTCACAAATATAAACAGCAATGGATGTCATTCATTTGAACACAAAGTTTCCCTGTACTTATGACAAAGAATACTACTTCACAGTGGAACTGAATAGAAACATGCAAGATTAATTTAGTTTGCATGTTTTGCTCAGGAATATGCCACTGATCAACATTCCGATTATCACGTGACTCCAGCATAGATTAATTTAGTTTGCATATTTTGCTCAGGAATATGCCACTGATCAACATGCCGATTATCACGTGACTCCAGCATAGATTAATCAAGTAGTTGCAGTGCATAAATCAAACTTCATGCTGTCACATATGGTACACATCTTAGAAATAATAATGAATGTGAAGCAGCAAGTAGACTACAAAACTTAGATATATACAACCCATCCAGTCACATATTTACAACTGCTTTAACTAAGCCCAGATCTGTCAATTTTCTTCCCTAAACTTCCATTGTGAGTAAAATACATGGTCTTACCAAGAACATGCACAAACCTCTTCCATGATCCTAGGGGTATTATCAGCATCAAACATCCTAGGATGTGAAGTTGAGAAACAACTAATCTGGCACAAACACCTCCCTCCCACAGGTTCCAAAGGCGAAGATTATAACAACCCACACCGAACAATAACATGACAACACTTCCACTAACGATTTTCAGAATTTCCTGATTGCAGAATAGGGACCCCCTCATCCATGTGAAAATGGAACTTTACAAGCCTGCGACATGCATCCTACCAAATTATGAGTAATCTTTCTCCTTGACAACTCAAGATTTTGGGTGAACTTGTTGGTGCATGGAACTCAACAAATCCAATAGTTATCATCAATATAGGGGCTGTTTGGTTGCCTGCATGCACAGAGATTTGCATCTACAGATGCAGAATCTTACTTTTTTCTCGTGTTTGGTTGCCTGCATCTAGTTTTGAGCCTAGCTCTCTGGATGCAAGATTCTCCATGCAGCCTGGCTCTGGAGATACGTAGAAAATGGACGTATCTCTGGATGCAGCCTCGTGTTCTGTGCAAGGGGCCACTGTCAGCCACAATAGCAAACCATGCATGCGGTGCTTACAAAATACCCGCCTGCTATACGCTCAACCAAACACTGTCTCTGCATCTGTGCATCCCGTATCCCATCAGCCTGGCTGAGTCGAATGGCCAGCCTCGCGAGAGAAGGCAACCAAACAACCCCATAGATCATAGTTACCGGATTTGATGTAAACCCTCTCGAATTGTGAACCGGATTCATCTAACCCAAACCAGTTTAGGCTATAGGATTCGTGTTCGCGGTGGAAATTAGAAGAAAAAGTGGAGAACCGCGAACCCAAATCCTGTACCGCGACTCCGACGAACCGCTTTTTTGGTAACTATGATACATATATCATTTAGCCCCCCATAGGACAAATTCGTCCCTGTAACCACACCGTGGGAATGGTGGAAGCCTGAAGATGCAGGCATTGCCCGGACAAGGCCATCAGGGTGGCCCCGAATGTTCAGGCAGTGCTCTAAGTCTCAATGTTGTATGCAGTACATCGGCTACCGCTACCATGGCAACCACAATTGCCACCATTTCTTCACGCCACAACGACCCGATTCAACCACCGAGAGCAACCCCCCTCCGCCACTGAATAAACGTAACACTATTACCCCCTAGGCTCCAGATCTGAGAGCGGTGAACAGTAGATAGCAAATTAGCAATGGCACCAACAAAAGATAAGGGCCGGAGGGGCAGTGAGGTGGGTGTGGGGCGGGTACTGACTGACGAGGAGGGTGCGGGAGAGCGGCCAGTGCTGGGCGCGCGCGACGATGGAGAAGGGGAGCCAGTGCGTGGGGATGAAGGAATGCAGCAGCGACACCGTCGCGATGCCCCCGATCGTCGACGCCTCCTCCGCGGTCCACCGGAGCCCGCCCACGCCGCCGCCGCCGCCGTCCATCCCCAGATCCACCGAGCAGCAGCTACGCGCGCCCCGCCGCCACCCGCCGCCGGGACGCGCGCGGCGATAGCCTTGCCCTTTGCCACTCGGCGCCGCTCCGCGCCAACGTGTCCGGCGCCGCACGGCCGTGGTGCGGAAGATCTGGGAGGGAGAAGCGGTGGAAGAGGGAGAGGAGGCGAGTGGAGTGCGAAGCGGGTCTTGGCTCTCCTCGCAATCTACCGTTTGTTGTCGAGTCTTGTCTCCTAATTATTTTATGAGCAGTGAGACATTAAAAACATTAAAAAAAAACCTAAATTATCACTATTTTAAAAATTGCAAGGGAGCATTTTCGCAGAAACGACCAATAAGAAGAAGCCATGAAAAAATACTAGTTACATGCCCGTGCGTTGCTACGAAAAACAAAATTGATAACGAAAAATAAAAATAAAAAAATAATTTCACAAGATCAAACATCTATCTTTAACGCTTCGTTTCTTGCGCGAAAATTATTAATTAAAGAACGCTTCGCTTAGCGTAGGGCAATTAAGCAGGGCAATTAATGACGTGGGAAGAACAGACCACTGCCACCAAGTGCTGCTTTAGAATAGTAGAGATAAGATATCGGAGAGTTTACTTTTTTTTCGTAAAAGCGTTAATGCAATGTTCGGGTATTACAGGGTCTTTTTGTAAAATGGGTACGTCTAGGTTCGGATGCAATTTTTCTAAATTACAATGATTTCGCGATCGAGAAGAAGCCATACGGAAATGTAAGATATCAGAGAGTTAGTTTTTTTTTAAAAAAAAAAGTGCTATGCGATTTTTGGGTACCACGATGTCTTTTTTATAAAAGTGGTATGCCTGAGTCCAAACGCATTGCATCTTTTTAGAACCGTGGAGATTTATTTGCAAAAGGGCTCGGTTCGGATTTGAATGCGAATATGTTGAATCACGAGGTTTTTTTTCTTCGAAAAAACCGACATGGGGACCTGAACGTAATTTCAAATTTTTAAAGGATCTTTTCACAAACAGACAAATCAAAGCTAGGAACATCTACCACTATAAGAGATAAGATATTTATTTTTTAGAGATGCTTCTCTGCTCTTCCTTTTAAAAGTTGAATAACTATTAAAGTATGAATGAATGGTAGATGGTGATTATTTATCCCTTCGCTTGCTTCAAGATTTGTGCAATTTGTACTAGAAGGAAAAGCATAGAAGCATAGCCCTTGTGAAGCAAGATTAAAAAAAAAAAACCGTAGCCACGTAGACAACCACACGGCCGGTTCAGAGATAGTCTTACAAGCAAGTTTTGAGCCACAATGCACGGCATTATTAGCCTCGGTATGCATAAAAAGATCACATCGAGGAATGAAGTTCTTCGGGTTAAATGTAAGAAAACAAATGGGTCGACAGATCTGACAGAACTTGTCACTGACTCACACCCGCAAAGATTTTATTAGCTATCACCACTTTAAATTTTCAGCTAAGAAAAGGACAAGTCAGTAAACATTAACCTCTCCCATTTGAAAGGTATATTTCAGTCACTCGTCACAACACAAGGACATGGTATTAGCTCAACGTATCCTCCTACTTTTCTTTTCATTTGAGAACCAACAACACTGCCCATACCTATTAAGTCACTATTAGTGGAAGACATGAAAAATCTCACTTATAACACTTGTACGTCAGCAATTTGCCACCGTGTTGTTAACCAAAAAACTCACAGAAATCCCCCCTTGCTGGCACGCTCTTATATGGGTGTTTGATTCGTTGCCACACCTTTTTAGTGTCATGTTCCACACGTTATATACTCAGTTTTTTTGTCAAACTTTGCCACTCTTTTTTAGCGTCATGTTCCGCACGTTATCTAGTCAGTTTTTTTGTCAAACTTTGCCACACTTATAACAATGAACTTTATCGTCATAAAAAATGTGACAAACCACGCTAAGCTATGGGTAGTTATAGCAAAATAGGTTTCAAATAACACAGCCTTAAATCCAAAAACACTTCTATCGATCCTTGTCTTTTGTTGATATAAACTGCTGACTGATCATTAATCCACGAGTAGGCGGGCTCAATATTTTTTTCCACATGTCAATTTGATTTCTCTTATCAGCTGTCGGATTAAAACTCCGGTGATACACCGATACATTTGCCCGTATGGAACGTGTGCATTTTAGGCGTAGAAAAACATTACGACCCTCCCACATAATGGCTGCAGCAGTAGGCGATCAGGGCCGTTGATTTCCGCCCAGGATACGAAGCTGATACTGCCAGAAAGAGAGAGGGGGGAAGATTCTTCCTGCCCAGCTGGATATTTCTCCTGCCGCCATCCGAGTCACAAACAACAGAGGCAGAGTGGCCGGCTGGACGCTGTGTATGTGTGTGTGTTGTTTTTACCAGATGGACCTCAACAAAAACGCTATTTCCATGCCTTGGGGTAGAGGCAGGGTTCACCTTACCGTTCAATGCACAAATTTTGCTACTAAAAATTGTATAAACTCAAAATTCAAATTTTTTTGAAAAAACATTCAAAAAATCGTCGATTATCGAGGAAAATCGACGATTATCGTGGAAATTGACAAATTTGCTGAACTTTTATGCGGTAAATTTTTTAGAACGACTTTCGTCGATTTTTGACGAAAATCGGTGGAAATATTTCCATCGATTTTTGACGAAAATCGGTGGAAATATTTCCACCGATTTTCGACCGGTTTGTGACACGTAATTTTTCTTCAATTGAACCGGTTTATCGCCCGGTATTTGATACCGGACCGCGACGATACGAGCAAAAATCGTGCGATTTTCGTCGATTTTGTGAACCCTGGATAGAGGCAAGGCACTTCTGTTTTGTTCAAGGGGATTTTGCAGATGCACTCCGTTAAGATTTATTTATGGCTTGTTTTGTTAATCCCGAAATTGTATTTGATGAAAATCGATGGCTTTGGCGCTTCTGCTGCGAGAAATTATGGGTTGGGCTACCTGGCTAGTACAGTACACGTGTGCTCCGTTTTACTAGTCGTTGGATGAAGAGGTATACACCACATTATATCTTTCTTCGTATTCTAGCTAAGGTTGTGTGCCATTATGCATTTTTGTAGGATCGAAGTATACGAATATAGCAATCAGAGGGGGGGTGAATGATTGTGCGGAAGCTAAAACCAAATTCTTGATCTATTAAAAGTTCACCCCAAAACAGAACCAAATAATTGCCTCGTTTTCGACAAAAACAGAATGACAGAGGTTCGGTAAAACGCAAATTCCCGGAGATCCAACTGTTAGATTGATCTGAAATTTGGACACAAGAAACTAGATTCCAATACGAATCAAACCCAAAAAGAATCAGCTCGATCGGACTTACGGATCAAAAGTTATGAGCTTCGCAAGCTTGCTGATCCAGAACTTGACGAGAATCAATCTAATCAAAACTTCAAGATTAAACAAGAACAACAAAAGATTGATCAACTAGACTTTGAGAAACACTAGATCAATACCCTAGAGAGGTTTTTGATGGATCAAATCAAGATAAAACTTAAAAAACAAAAACCAATCTAGAAATAGAACAAGCATGCAAACAAGAACCAAAAAGAGAACGTTGAAGCAATGCGGGAACTAGAAGAATTTATCTTTATTTCTTTTGTCTAAAATACTCCCATCAAAAGAGTACAAACCCTAAAACCAAGCTCAAGGCTTGATGCGCTTAGCTCTGCTTGGTGCCTTTCAACAGAGACCCCACCTATTTAAAGCACCAACTCATTAAAGAGTTCTCAATACGATTCCTATTCCCTAGAAGGAACTGTGATTCAACACAACTCTACTTTGGCCCAACTCGCCGAAAGTACAACTTCTTGCACGCCGATGGCAACCCTACCATACTCACGTGACTAACACTTTGCACGCATGGCCACCGCCATACTCACGTGACTAACACTTTGCACGCCGAATGACCTCCGCCATTCTCACGTGACTAACCATTCTTCATGTGCACCATTCCCTTAGCCCAAACGCCCCGCATGACATCCTTGACCACCAAGACCTCGGTTCCTCCCGAACCTAGTCCCGAACCTCGCCTCCATGAACCTAGTTCGGTCCGTCATCGACCACATTCGCTGAGCAATACCGCACATGAACAAACCACAAAACAAATCCGAGCACAAGTCCACGACTTGACTTAAGGTCAATCCATGCAACTACTCACATGAGCATTGCATAAAGTCCACTTCAAGCATCATGAAATTCTCACAAATTTCATAATCTCAAAAACAAATCAAAATTCAAAGTCCAAATTTGCACAAACCATAATCGAGCAAAAAGCCATTCACGCCGGACAGATCGCCAAAAGCATGTGTATGGCGGACCAAAAAATTTGGTCCGTCATGCATGGGAAAAACGAGATCGCCAAAAAGCATGTGTATGGCGGACCAAAAAATTTGGTCCGTCATGCATGGGAAAAAAACGAGTTCTTGAACAAGCGTAAAAGCATCGAAATCACGCTTTATGATGCATCAAAGACTTTGGTCCGTCATACATGCGAAACTCACTGTTTTTTGGATGTTTGGTCTGGCGCAAATGCAAAGTCTCTGTTTTTGGATGTTTGAATGTTTGGCCCTTTATGCAAGCAATTTTGCAAGATTAAACCTAATCAATTTTTCAGCACATTATCAAGCCAATTTTTCATCACATGATCAAGCCAATTTTTCATCACATGATTCACAATTTTCAACAGACAAAATGTTATCACAAGGAGAGAATACAAGAAACGATTACAATGATGAGATGTAGGAACTACACTAGGAAGATGCACCTTGCCCGAGTAACAAGGTGAAAATCAATAGTGGTAGCATCTATCGCATGCAAAACCTTAGCTAAACTAATACTGGTAGAGAGGTGTTTCTATGCTTTTTTTAAAAGAAGTTACACAAATATTAAAGCATGAATGAAGAGTAGATAGTGATTACTTACCTCTTCATTTGTTTTAAGATTCGTGCAATTTATATTGGGAGGAAAAACATAGAAACACTGCTCATACCAGCATATAAACAGAATTGAACCAACGAGGTTCTATTCTGTTGGGGAATTAATGAATTAGTATTATTATTTGTTGCCCTACAAATTTCAAACCTTCACAATTTCCAATTTCCATCACCCAAATTTTCAATCAGGCCCCTCTCCGCACACACACAAAAACTCTCTACCTCCTTCCTCCTCCCACAAACCGAAAATTCTCGACACCCAAAAGTCTTCTTCTCGAAGCTCCCCACCGCCTCCTTTGATGTCGCCCGCGTCCGCCCAAATCCGCCGCGCGCCCATGCCTCCGACCACCCGCTAGCCGCCGTCTCCTCCCCCATGGCGTCCGAGCGCCCGCTCCTCACCGCCACCCCGGATGCCGCCTCCCCGCCCCCGCCGGCGGCGGCGTCGATGCTCCCGCCGCCGCAGCCTGAGCCACCCGTCCGCGCCGACCGCCTCGCGTTCTCCGTTGAGGTCCCCGACCCCTTCGGCCCCTCCCGCCGCGACCACCACCACCACCCCGACTTGTCCGCGTCGCAGCGGGGGGAGCCCCAGGAGGGGGACGAATCCCGCGCCGTCGCCGTGGGGGAGCCCTCGGTGTCGTTCTCCGGAAACTCCATCCGGACGGCGAAGTACTCGGTGCTCACCTTCCTGCCGCGCAACCTGTTCGAGCAGTTCCGGCGGCTGTCGTACGTGTACTTCCTCGCCATCACCGTGCTCAACCAGCTTCCACAGGTGGCCGTCTTCGGCCGCGGTGCGTCTGTGCTCCCGCTAGCCTTCGTGCTCTTCGTCACCGCCGTCAAGGACGCCTACGAGGACTTCCGTCGCCACCGCTCCGACCGCAAGGAGAACAATCGCCTCGCCTCCGTCCTTGCGCCGGGCACTGCCGGCGAGTTCCCGCCCAAGAAATGGAAGCACATACGCGTCGGGGACGTCGTGCGCGTTGCGTCGAACGAGACGCTTCCCGCCGACATGGTGCTGCTCGCCACCAGCGACCCCACCGGCTTAGCTCACGTACAGACTGTGAATCTTGACGGGGAGACCAATCTCAAGACGAGGTATGCCAAGCAGGAGACACAGGTGAGGTTCTCCCAGAACGGCGGGGTAGGCGGTATTCTGCGTTGTGAGCGCCCCAACAGGAACATTTACGGATTCCAGGCCAATTTGGATATTGATGGGAAGCGTGTTTCGCTCGGACCATCCAACATTGTGCTCCGTGGGTGTGAGCTCAAGAACACCACCTGGGCAATAGGAGTTGTGGTGTATGCTGGCAAGGAGACTAAGGTCATGCTCAATAGCTCTGGGGCGCCATCGAAGCGGAGCCGTTTAGAGACGCAGTTGAATCGGGAGACAGTCATATTGTCCATTATGCTCATTGGGATGTGCACAACAGCATCTGTGCTTGCAGGGATTTGGCTGCTGAATCACCGGGGGGAGCTGGAGTTCACCCAATTCTTTAGGGTGAAGGATTACACAACTGGGAAGAACTACAATTACTATGGCATCGGAATGCAGATATTCATTACGTTCCTCATGGCAGTGATAGTGTATCAGGTCATCATTCCAATCTCGTTGTATATATCAATGGAGTTGGTTCGGCTTGGGCAGGCATATTTCATGGGTGCCGATAAAGACTTATATGACGAGTCATCAAGGTCGAAGTTCCAGTGCAGGGCTCTGAATATAAATGAGGATTTGGGGCAGATTAAGTATGTATTCTCTGATAAGACAGGGACGCTAACAGAAAACAAGATGGAGTTCCAGTGTGCATCGATTCGTGGGGTTGATTACAGCTCTGGCAAAGATACTGGCGGATTCTCAGTTGTAGGTATGATGACTTTAATGTCTATTATTACTTGTTTCATGTTATAGTTTCCTAATAAGACCTTGCTTGCTCGTTTTGGATAGTTGATGATCTTCTATGGACACCAAAAATGGCAGTTAGGACTGATCCTCAGCTTTTGAAGTTATTGAGGGATGGTGGCACAAATGAGGATGCAAAGCTTGTCCTTGAATTCTTCCTTGCCCTTGCTGCCTGTAATACCATTGTGCCGCTTGTCCGAGACACTAGAGACTCTAAACAAAAGTTGATTGATTATCAGGGTGAGTCCCCTGATGAGCAGGCACTAATTTATGCTGCAGCGTCTTATGGCATTGTGCTTGTTGAGCGAACATCTGGTTATGTGGTGGTTGATGTCCTTGGTGACAGACAGAGGTAAGAAAGCTCTCTCTCTCTCTCTGTTTGCTTTATGGGCATGCTATTTTGCAATCCTGCTTGAGCGTGTTTTCCAGAACATTTAGTAGCAACTATGTAATTAAGAAATGCAAAATTTGGTGGTTTCAAATATGACTATGGGACTAGGAGTGAAGGGACGCTACCTGATCCATGATCTTTACATCTCTATAATACTATAAGCAGAAACTTTCTGCAACTGCAATGTCCTATTGTCAGCAAGAGTCGGTAGCAATGTAGCATCAGCTATTTGATAGCGATTAGCCAACCTTTTTTTTCCCTTTTGCCTTCTAGTGTTTAGTAACATCATTAGTTTGTCTTTATTTTTTTCCTTGCAAATTTGTACTACGAAAAGTAATCTTTGCATCTATTCCAAAATACTATTTGTATCTGTATCTTGTGGTGCTTGGTTGATCTCGTAGTTTGGAAATTAAATGGTCACACTAAATTCATGTAACTTTCCGAGCATATTAATACAAACGTTAGGATTTATGCCACAACTATAATTGAATTGATTGGATGGAAGAAACTTACAATTCAAACCGTGGTAAAAACTAAGAAGTTCTGTTTCTTGGCCACTCAATTAATGCGCTGAATCAATATTTGCACTAAATAACACGTTTGTAAGGATCTATACTGAGCAGGTTGGCATTTCTATACAAATCCAATTTTGGATTTGCATGCAGACGTGCAGTTCTATTGTTGGATCATTTGGATAAAACTGTATCCTTTTTCACCCAATTAGAAACCATTTGTGTAAAGTTGTTAATCACATCATTCCAAAAGGCTTTTCTAATGCTCTTATATGTGCAAAGTCAAACTTTGTCTGTTCAGTTCATTATGTAGCTACTTTGCTTAAGTGAGCCGCTAGCGTGCATAATTTGTATTCTCTCAGTAGGCCAAATATGTAGTGTGTACTGTAGAGTTTCCTTCGCCTTTTTCTTATCCGCTAGTGCTCATCAGTACTAGCCAGCATGTGTAGTTAGCGTCTACTGTTATGACAATTTGCTTGCTTCTTTGGTATTACTATACTGCAATATTGACTCCTTTACTCCAGAGCGTCATTTTTTTTGCCAGTTTATTTTCAATAGTTCATCAGCACGATTGGCGTACAGTTCTGATGTATCCTGCTGGTATGGTACATGCAGATTTGATATATTAGGACTTCATGAGTTTGATAGTGATCGTAAAAGGATGTCTGTCATAGTTGGTTGCCCTGATAAGACTGTTAAGCTATACGTGAAAGGTGCGGACATTTCAATGTTTGGAATTACCAACAAATCATTAGATCTGGACACTGTTTGTACTACAGAGGCACATCTCCACAAATATTCATCACTTGGTCTAAGAACTCTTGTTGTTGGTATGCGTGAATTGAGTCAACCTGAGTTTGAGGAATGGCAATCGGCATATGAGAATGCCAGCACAGCAGTACATGGAAGGGGAAATTTACTCCGATCAGTTGCTGTCAACATAGAGTGCAATATCCACATATTGGGGGCCACTGGGATTGAAGATAAGCTTCAAGATGGGGTTCCAGAAGCAATAGAATCTCTTCGGCAAGCAGACATAAAGGTTTGGGTTTTAACAGGAGATAAGCAGGAGACAGCAATTTCAATTGGCTACTCTTGTAAGCTTCTTACGAATGACATGACGCAAATTGTGATAAACAACAATTCAAAGGAGTCTTGTAGGAAAAGTCTCGAGGAAGCACTTGCGACAACTAAGAAGCTCAGAGTTGCTTCTTCAATTGGCACATTGAGTCCAGAATTAGCATCAGAATCTGCTGGCGTAACTCTTGCTTTGATTGTAGACGGTAACAGCCTTGTTTACATACTTGAGACGGAGTTGCAAGAAGAGGTACTCAGGCTCTATCAATGACTCTACTAATTTCCTTTTGTCCTTATCATTAATAAGGTATCATAACTGATGCATGGTCTGTCTTCTTTTGTTTGTGTAATTGTGTTAGCTTTTCAAAGTAGCAACAGAATGTAGTGTTGTCTTATGTTGTCGAGTGGCCCCATTACAAAAGGCAGGGATAGTTGCACTCATCAAAAACAGGACGGCTGATATGACCTTAGCAATTGGTGATGGTATTATTCCCTCATGCTTATCCTATTATGACATTTTTCTCTAGGAGTCAATATGTACACATATTATATATTTTACTTAATCTATGGCATTCAGGTGCCAATGATGTTTCAATGATCCAAATGGCTGATGTTGGGGTTGGCATCAGTGGGCAAGAAGGACGACAAGCTGTTATGGCTTCAGATTTTGCTATGGGGCAATTCAGATTCTTGGTTCCTCTTCTATTTGTTCATGGTCACTGGAATTATCAAAGGATGGCTTATATGATCCTTTATAACTTTTACAAAAACGCCACATTTGTCTTGGTTCTTTTCTGGTAAGAACCTTTTTTAAAATGTGGGCCAGTACTTTATGAACTTGGGAAATAATTACTTTTTTCAGGCAGAAATTTACTTATATGCTATACAAACTCTCCATATTATAACCTAGTTGGAAAAAGGCTAGACTTGTTCATTTTACTAGTGTTTGAAGTCTTATATCTATTATAAGATTTAAACCATGGATTATAAATATAGTATCTGGTTATGTTCAGTTGAATTATTGAAAAATTTTACTTTCTAATTCTTTTCTAATATGCACATCGACACTACCAAAAATAATACTTAGCATTTGATCTCAGGTATGTACTTTATACAACATTTACTCTGACAACTGCTATCACTGAATGGAGTAGCCTTTTGTATACTGTGCTTTATACATCCCTGCCAACAATTGCCGTCGGAATTCTTGACAAGGATCTTAGCAAGGCAACACTGCTATCTTATCCAAAGCTATATGGATCTGGCCAAAGGGATGAAAAGTATAATCTGAATTTGTTTGTCCTCAATATGCTTGAAGCGCTTTGGCAGAGTTTGGTTGTTTTCTATATACCGTATTTTGCATATAGACAAAGCACAATAGATATGTCTAGTCTGGGAGATTTGTGGGCACTTGCACCTGTCATTGTTGTAAATATGCAATTGGCCATGGACATCTTTCGGTGGAATTGGATCATACACGCATTTGTATGGGGCACGATAGCAGCAACAACCATTTGCCTCTTTGTGATCGATTCCATTTGGATTCTTCCTGGTTATGGGTAAGTACTTCATCTCCAGCCTCTTATCACTGATGTGATGGCCCTGTCATTATTTTTGTATTACATGCAAAACTGTGTTGCTGCTATTAAAAATGTAGCGATATGATGTTTATAGCTGGCAAAAAGATATTCATATTCTTTTCTGCAAGGCACTTTTTAACGTATAACTGTAAGTGCCCTGAAATATATATATGTATATCAGAATCAAATACCGATGAATAATCCGAAGGAACGATACAAAACTTGAGCTTATATACAAATGAATTGTCCAGAGAAACAAAATAAAATTTTGAGCTTTTATAACTGTAATCGAGAGGCTGGGCCTGTGATCTCTTCTTTCTTCATCCACAAAATTTTGTTGTGGTGCTTTTGCACTATAACTCTTTTAGTAATACTTAGATTAAACGCTATGTTCTTTACAAGCATGTCTGTGCTTCTTCCAAGTAGGATGAGCACTACGGTCATGTCTTCTCACGTAGGATTTTCTAACAGGTGTTAACTTTTTTTTTTTTTGGCAACTGTTTGCAATTACCTAATATATTGCATATAACTGATGCGAAACAATTATTCCAGGGCCATCTTTCATATAATGGGGACGGGTTTGTTTTGGTTACTGCTGCTTATCATTCCAGTTGCGGCAATGGTCCCACATTTTGTTACCAAGGCTTTCACGGAGTACTTTAGGCCCAGTGATATTCAAATTGCCCGAGAGATGGAAAAATTGGAGGATGTAAATCAGGTGAACCGGTCAGAAATTCCAATGAGAACGTTTTCATGACCCTGGCAAGGAAATTATAGTGTTTCTTCTTCTAATTTTCATTTCTTTGTTCTTTTTCACCCTTTTGGTGTGCATACGAGCAATTCATTTAGCTGCAGGTGATAGATTTAGCCTCCGGGATGTGTGTATGTATTCATCTAACATTTACGGAAAAGAAAATAGAAATTGTTGATGTACGAGAATTTTCACCCTTGTGTTGGCCTAAATAGTTGTAAGGTGAATGGCTGAATAGTGTAATGTATATGATCCCTTATGGCTGAATAGTGTAATGTATATGATCCCTTATTCTATCTAAAATATACGGACGCTAGGAGATTTCCAAGTTCTTGTCTCGTTGTTGCTCATATGTTGATTTGTCTCCCTGTGTGTGTTCATTTCTTAGTTTCAGTTTGTTCATTTTGCCTGTCACTTCCGCATAAGAGATATTTACCCCTTGGGTTGGGTGAGGTAAATACATGTTTGTGATTCGATCTAAGCAAAACACATCAAATTGTCCTAATAAGCTACGAAGCAGAAAGGCCAAAATGGCGAAACGCTGTCAGCAATGCTGCAAGCGCTGATGGCAATAGGAGCTAGCATAAATGTGAGGCTGTAAATGGCATCACTTGGGGGCAGATTTATCTATTTCCAAACTGAACTGATCCCATCTCAGTTCTCAAATTAAGCTACAAAAGTGTTATATAACAAAGAAAATTATGCTTTTGGTGCAGGTTAGCATAACAACCATTACATGAACTTGGGAACATGCTGGCTACATACAAACATCAGAGTAACAATCCTCCTAAAAATGAAACAAAGCGTCACAACTATTGTTTTTCCCACATGCACCACGGTAAGGGCTATAGATTTGGTGCTTGTAAATGGAGCACGTTTTGAACTCCAGCAAATACAAGCTCACAATTCTTTCTCTTTGGTTCACGGACCAGGTTGCCCATTTCAATGATGCAGCAATACTCCAAACCTGATCGGTGCCAGTGAAAGGTATATAGACATGAATTCACTCACCTAATATTTACACAAATAGTCAGACTCCTGACCAACCTAAACGTTTGCACAAGAATAAGTTCAGCACTGGAAAGTCTTCACCAGATTTGAGTTGACTGTAGAAGTGATGTACTCTATTAACATAAAAATTTAAGACGGCGCTAGAGAGGAACACTGTGACCATTCTGTGATATATTCGTCCTCCTTTTAGCAACACTTGGTGGCGGTATGATGCCATAATAGATTAGAAACCAAACGGCAAGCTTCTCAAGTCCTCTCCTGAAATGACTGAGAGCGCGAAAATGCTGCTGGATTGGCCTTCAGGGCCTGAGGAGATTCTGGTGTCTTGACAACCTTCGACTGGAATGACTTGAATATGCCTTTCTCAACATCAGGTTTAATGCCAGGAGTATCCCAGATTGATCTCTTTGTCCCCTCAGATGGGTCATCAATTCTAAGAGGTTTAGGTACCCATAGGTTATTTTCTGCCTTTTCTTCTTCCTGCGTGTTTGCTTCTCTTGAATGCTTTCCCAACGTTGGAGAGTTATTTCCTGAACAAGTGATTTTGTTTGGAGGGATAGATGGCACTGCAGTGCCATGACTTCCAGGCCATGGTGAAGCCCACATTCCATTAGGCCAGCCAGGAATGCAGCTCCAGAAAGGTGGCACGTGAGGAAATGGAACAGGTGCACAACTTCCTGGAGCTGTCATCATCGATGGAGATGGCCACGAAGGCGGACAGGAATTCGCATTTTCCAACCCATGAACAGGCTCTATTGAGCACTGAGTAGCTGCCATGACAGCAACACTGTTCCATCCAGGACTCCAGGGAAACACCAGGGCAGGTCCGGTAGGGTAAGACTGGATGTGAGGATGAGGCAATGTCACACCCTTACAGTATCCTGCCACGTTGTTGGGCTCTTCTTTAACTGCATTATCTGGCATCCAATTTTCTGAGCAACCGGATACTGCTGCAGAAGATGCACATGAATTTTCTTCCTTATTATCACTGGAAGTCAAGGAAACAAAGTCAGTATTCTTCTGGTTTCCAATATTAAGGATTGAAGACATGGACTCACAAACTGGCACTTCAGGTCCAAACTTTGTAACTGTTTCATTTTCTTTAATTGGCCCTGGAAGGGCAGGAGGTACAAGTGGAAGAGCTTGATGGTGAATAGCTTCAGAAACATCTCCAGGAGCAGCTACGATATTAGCACATGGCATCATAGCATGGCGGAAGTGAGATGCATGCTTATTTCTGCGTCTACCAGCACCTACGGGGACATTCCTCATAGCTCCACCGGCAGTCCAATACCTCTGGCAGTTCCGGCAGAAGTGCCTGGGCTGGTTAACATTGTAATTGTTGAAGTAGCAAAACTTTGTTTCCATGCTATTGCAGCGAGGACATGGCAAAATCTTATCTGGCTTCTTGAGTACCTTTTCTTGGCCACATACATCAGGCTCAGTCTTAATTTCCTCGGACTTGGAATCAGTTTCCATGTTCCCACCCTGTTTGCCGATAGCTTGTAAATCATTCTCCTCACTGTTTTTGGAACAAAAAGGAACTGCCTCCACATTCAACAGCTTGTTTGGGACACATGGTATCCCATCATTGTTTTTTACATTGTTTGTTAGCTCGGTGATGACCTGAAACAGATTATTTAAGATGAATGAAACTGACATTTCAAATAGGCATAGCATAGTCTTCGATAATGTCAACAGATGAAAAACAAAACAGAAAGCAGAATTTCAGGTTGATTTAGCTACAAGCATAGGTGATAAAAAAATTGAAACTTTAGGGAAAAGAGTTAACAGCGATCCAGTAGCCATTTTTTCTCTAAGTGCAAGTGGAGATGCAATTAATTATTATGGGGCACATAAATATGGCATATTGGAAAAGATGCAGACACTGGCAGCATAAAAGGTCAGGACGAATTTATTACAGCTGCTACTGAAATGTGAGGTCGTGACATCCTCCTCATGTCTAGCTGATTTACATTGCCATGCAAAGCATTATTTATTGCGATTTTATTATCCTTCAGTTACCTATATGTTATCTTTGTGTTTAACTGTTTATCCATGAATTACACGGCTCACTATGTTTTTTCAAGAAGTGTTGAACGTTTACTAATATTACTGATAATTTGCCGTGCATTGGACCCCTTTTCTTTATTATAGTCACTTGAAGTGGTAAAACTCCTCCATACTTGGGGTTGTTAAGAACTTCAGATGTTATCCCCTTTCAACGAACCTGTGGTGTGACTCTGGAAGTATTCTAACGCACTCATGATTCACCGTAAAGCACCGGATTAAGATAAAATACAACTTCCATTTCATAGTTCATACTTCGTATGCTAGCATCAGATCTACATACTACAGAACCATTGGCCAGTGCGCATGTACTTAACTATAATGCAATATGTGCATGAGTAGGCTTAGTATTTCTAAGTCAGGTTGCAAAATCATCTTTGGAATCAGTTTGGCATGTGAAGTTGTTACGGCGAATTGTAAATTTGTTCTGTTAGCGAATGACATATACGACACAATTTGAGTTTCTGCTTGCAGCTACGTTGCTCAGAATCTATTATGGGTGTTTTGAAACATATTGACACATCATCGGTAGGGCAGGCATTTACTAACAATCTATAAAATAGTTACAATTGGTTGGCATACCTTTGGTTCTATCATGCATCATAGCAGAACTTCATGATCAACGGCTTTGGCACTCCAAAACACAAACCATAACTGCATTTAGAGGTAGGTAGCAGTACTGTTTGCAAACCAAGACTCCCTCTAATCCCAGTATCAGAGTATAAACACCACTTTTCCAGGACACCATTTTAGCATTTAGATTTCTTTTGTGTTTTCATAACTACTGGAGAACAGACAGGTTAAATCTTAACGAAGATGCTTTTTATTGTAATAATCACAGACAGGAAGGTCGCTATTTGAATTGCAACTCAATAGTGAAGACACTTGCTCGTAGAACCTAACTTTCATTTTTCATTTGCTAACAAAAGGTTAAATAAATCCTTACAATACCTTATGTAAGTTGAAATATAAGGATTTGTTTAACTGTGACCCTTTTTAATACAAAACTGTTTGCTTTTTCCAAAGGAAACCCAAAGTATTATCTTTTCAAGGTACAGACTATCAGGACAAGCAGCCTCCCAGCGTACCAATTCAAGGTACTACATCATATCAAAGCAACAAGGCTCCTAGCATGCAAAAGGCCAATCAATCCCCTGGAGCCTAAATGCTGCTAAGAGTTCAAGAAACATAGAATAGAACACCAAGCCACAAGCACCTAGGAAATTAATTAGGGTTTGTAAGACTAAGCAAATTCCCCGAAAGAGGGAGAAGAAGAAGAAAACATGGTATTTCTATTCTCTAGGCGAAAACATGGGAGAAAAACCAGGTCAATCTATTTCAATGGACGATCAATCCAAAATTCTCTCGGCATTAAAAGAGAGAGAAGAAGAAGAGTGCGAAATGTGGTTCAAAAATGCATCAAATAACGTGGCAGGAAAACAATGTTTTTTAACAACGTAAAATGGCACATAGGGCAAAACAATTAATCTGTCACTCAAAACATATTTCTTCTTCAAACAAGAAAAAAGTAAAAGGAAACCGCCGACGAACTGGAAAGAACAAAGCAAACACCAAAGGGGAAGGAAGAAACCCACCCCAGCAGAAACGGAGAAACCACAGCGCATTGACAGCGCAAAAGCAGCCAAGAAAGAAGAGAAGTTGCATCGCATCGCATCCAAAGGCAAGGGAAGGGAAAGAAAGATTCGGAAAGCCGAGGCTGCTCACCTCGGCGGCGGGGTCGAGGAGCGGGATGGTGCGGCCGAAGAGCTTAAGCGCGGCCATGGCGCCCCGATCGATCTCGGCCTCCTGGTCACCACCACCGGCTCAGGCGCAGGAGGGGAATGGGCGGCGCGGGCGAATGGCATGCCACTGGGCCGGCGAGGTAAGAGAGGAGCTTGGTGGCCTGGTTTGGCGCAGAAGCTGATGTGGGAAAGGACGAGGAGGCGGCTGCGAGCAGAGGGATTTCTTGCGGTTTTCTGCCGTTTTCGATGGCTGCAGGGAGACCGGGACAGCCGGTTTAGGTTGATCCGAATTCGTTGAAATTATTCCATCTGATTGTATTGTATACCCGCAGGTTAAGGGGTTTACACGTTCGATACATCACAGTTAGAGCATGTACAACAGTACACATCAGCAGTCTCTAAGCTATCTCTAAGAAATGCCAGGTCAGATTGTTGCTGACATGGACAGTATAAATAAGGGAAGAGAAAAGAGTCGTCTCGCATGCAACAGACGACGCTAGCACAAAAACCAATATTTAGAGACAGCTTGTAGACAGCTTGCAGACGGCTTGCAGACGAAATCGACTACAGCGGATATGGAGACGGCTTGTAGACAGCTTGCAGACGGCTTGCAGACGCTAGCATAATAACCATATTTTGTTGACTCTATGCTGGCATTAAATGATCATGTACACAACACTATAGACAACACATTGTAGGAGTTGTCTCTAATGCTATCTATAGATGACATGGCAATGGTTAGAGACAGCAATTGTCTCTACTATTGTACATGCCCTTACAGTCTGCCTTTGTATGTAGCCTCCGACAAACAGTAACAGCCTTTTCTTAACAGATTGCCCTTCCTTGGATGAAAAATACTCTCTGAATAAGTAAGTCGGTATCAAAGTTTCTCAAAGGCTAGTGTTCATCGTCGCCACTTCAAACGACTACAGATGAAAAATACTCTCTGAATGAACAGTCCAATTGGCTAGTGTTCAAATGACGACAGGTGAACAATCAACAAGGTGTAATTTTGTAAAAGAATTAACGTATTATTTTTGTAAAATTATTTAAATAATGTTGTTTTTATATAATAAAAAAAATCGCCATTCTGCTGGCATTCCAGGACCGGGGCCCACACCCCCCAAAAGTTCGATAAAAGCTAAAGCGGCCGGCAGGGGGAAAAACCAAAAGAAAATGCAAGCAAAGGTAGGCAGCGCACGGGAAAGCTGGTGGCAGCTTCTTCCGTCCGAGTCCCAACAGGCCAACACCACGCCAACGTGGGCCCCACATGCTGCGGTGGAACCCACTTCGCAGTCTCTGGGGCAGACGGTCAATGTCTGAATCGCTTGCGGCCCGGGAAAAATTGAGCAAATAACTCACTGCTAAATAGAAATTAAAAAAATAACCTGCAGTACATCGAAATGCGTTGAATGGCAGCGGCTTCCGCCAGCCGAAGTGGCTTCCGCCGCATGGGAAGGAGGAAGCGGCGCTTCCGCCACACGGCATGGAGGAAACCGGGTTTCCGCCACACCGTGTGGCTTCCTCCATGCCACACGGCGGAAAGGAGGGGCTTCCGCCACCCCGTGTGGCTTCCTCCATGCCACACGGTGGAAGCCACCTGGCACGGAAAACAATGCAGTAATTCGGAATTTTTCGTTTTCATCCGAATTTTTGTTGGTTTGAACGTGGAAGAGTGATAATTCTAGTTTGATAAGTAATCTTGATAGCTAATTCTAGTTTTGACTGTTTTGTTGTTTCAAGGTTAATCTATTTATTCGTCTCGATAAGATTTATTCTTGTTCACTAATAAATCGATTAATTAAACTCATGTTTCTATAATCAATTCTATCCCCCAGGACAATCCGAGGACGCCTACGAAAAGGTTGTTTGGATTTACGAAAAGTTTGCTTGGATGAAACCGCCTTAATTCCTGCCCGTGGAATGCACGAAAATTTGATAAATTAAATCGTAATAAAGTTTTCCTGTTGAAAAAAATTATCGTCAAAAACGCATAAACTTGTTGATAGCAAGCATTTGTTCCACAAGAAAATTTGTCGTAATTTTTGCAAAAATCGTATTTCATACAACTTTATAACAATTTCGACATTACCGCTCCACAAGAAAATTTATTCGGTTATTGTTTTGTGCAAGGGTTTAGATGGACATATTAATTTTTGATAATTTACGGTTAATAGCGATTGCTTCCGCTTACGCGACATGGCTTTTGCTGGTCGCCATCGCAGTGGCTTCCAGATACCGTGTGGTGGAAAAGGGTTGCTTCCGCCACACCACACGGTGGAAGCCGGGTTGCACGGAAAGACATGCGGGGCGGTGGCCGAAACGGGAAATCGGAATGCACGAGAATTTGATACTCCTTCCGTCCTAAATTATAAGGCCTATAATTTGAATGGCTTTATCCCAAATATAAAACGAGTATATATGCATTTATTCATTATTATCCCAATTTGAATGATATCTTTCCTTCTATACATATATTTATTGGCTCTCAACTATATGCATTTATTCATTATTATCTGAAAGTGCATCTAGGCCCCCTAAATTTGTTTTGGGTGATTAATGACAAATGATTAAAGAAACTAATGTGTTCAACTAGTTTATGAACAGGCAAAGGCTTCAAGAAGAGATCGTCTATGCACGTGAAGTGTCCCTTAGTAGCGCGGAGTAAGAAAAACGGTATTTAAGCTTGTAATTTTAATCTATTGAGTTATAGGAATGCCGTACTATTAAGAGGGATGCATTGAAATTGACTTGGAGATGTTCTCCTCACTCAAGATGAACTTAGACGAGTCTCTCAAGGGCTAGAAGTGTTCTTTCTCGCTTCGGAATGTAGTTTGTTTTAAGTTCAGGTCGGATGTTCCGAACTTGTATCGGACGTCTCCGATGTTTGAAGTTAAAGTGGAGTTGTGCTTCATCTGTGTTCTGTTTGGGCTCGGACATTCCGATGTTCTATTTCGGATGTTCCGATACCTGTTGTGTTTTAGATAGGAGCTCTGTTTGGTCTTGGATGTTCCGATATTGAGTATCGGAAGGTCCGATGTGTGCCTTCTTGAGTAAAGGTGCTCTGCCTCTAGTTCGGATTGTCCGAAGTTGCGTCTTCGGAAGTTCCGTGGTTGTTTTCCGCTTGGGAGCCCACTGCTTTTCTTGGATGTTCCGATGTCTTTTCTGACGTTAGATGTGGACTTAGCTTGTTTTTGTTGGGTTCCCTCTTCGAGAGTCATCGGATGTTCCGATGTTGTTATCGGACTTTCCGATGCGTGTTGTTTTAATCGCTGGAAGTTTTCCAAGCCTGGAGTTTGCACACATCGGATGTTCAAGTTTGTATCGGACATTCCGATGTGAGGTCGAGGGTAACGGCTAGTTTTGATCCAAAACTATAAATACCCCTCTCCCACTCCTTTTCCGGTTACTCACTTGCTTGGGCTGTTTACTTGAGCTTCTTGAGCACTTTCTAGAGCACTCTTTGAGCACTCTCTCCTCCTTGATCTTAGGGATCATTTAGTGAGTGAGGGTTGTGTTAAGTGTGGTTGTGAGTTAAGAGCTAAGTTGTCATTCATCTTGAGAAAGTAGAGAACCTCTCCAAGATCGAGATTCAAGTGTATTCATTTCTCTTGGAGGTTGAAGGACTCCTAGACGGCTAGGCGTCGCTCACGAGCCCCCAACGATTGTGGGAAGCCGTGAGAAGTTTGTGAAGGCCGGCCCGCCTCGAAAGGGAAGGAACCAAATAGTGGAACCAAGCCTCAAGTGCGACCGAGGTTTGGGAGGAAAGGGTTGGAAAAGACCCGGTTCTTTGGAACCTCCTCAACGGAGACGCACGATCCCCTCAAGGATCCGAACTCCGGAATCAAACTATTGTGTTCTCTCTCGTCTCTAGCCGCCGCTTAATCTTGTTGATTCTCTTCGCACCTTCTTAACATCTAGTGCTAGTTGTCGAACTACTCTTTCTACTTGACTCTCTCGGTTGAGTACTAATCGGATAGTCCAAGTAATCACGGAAGTTCAAGTTTGGAAGTTCCGATATTAATTCAATATCCGAATTGCTCATTGCATTAATTTGTTTTAATTTTAAATTAGCCTATTCACCCCCTCTAGGCAATCTTCTAACCTTTTCAATTGGTATCGAGCCAAACCTTCTCAAGGCTTAACCGCTTGAAGGAACGTGATGGCCAACACCGGTTGAAGGTTGTCATGACGACTAACAAAACAACCGAGCGGAGATGGAACTCGGCAAGAGCAAAGAGGAAGCTACCTCTACATCTAGTCGGGAGCTCAAATTCCTTTCAATTATGAAAATTAAATACTTCCTCTTCGTGATTCAGATATCACCTCTCCGGGGCGTGCTCCTTTCTTTGATGGCACGTACTATTCCGCTTGGAGGCACAAAATGAAAATGCATTTGATGTCTCTCCATCCTAGTGTTTGGAAAATTGTTTGCACAGGTTTAGATATGCCGGAAGACGATATGGAGCTCACGGAACAAGAGCAAAACATCCATCGCAATGCTCAAGCCGCAAGCGTGTTGCTTGGAGCGTTGAGTCCCGAGGAATTCAACAAAGTGGACGGCTTGGAAGAAGCCAAAGAGATATGGGACACACTTCAAGTAGCACATGAGGGTACATCAAGTGTAAGGGAATCAAAGATTGAATTGCTAGAAGGCAAGTTGGGGAGATTTGTCATGAATGATGATGAGACTCCACAACAAATGTATGATCGCTTGATGATCCTCGTAAACAAGATAAGAGGACTTGGAAGCAAGGATATGACGGACCACGTTGTGGTGAAGAGGATGTTGAGAGCCTTTGCTCCAAGGAATTCGACTCTCGTAACACTTATACGAGAGCGAAAAGATTTCAAAAGGCTTACTCCTAATGATGTGCTAGGAAGAATTCTATCACATGAACTTATGGAGGAAGAATGTAAAGAAGTGAAGAACCTTGCCAAGCAAAGCTCAAGCTCAAGACCGAAGCAAATAGCTTTGAAGGCAATCTAAAAGTAAGAATCAACATAAAGTGATGAAGAAGAAGATGAGAGCGAAGACGAGGAGGACTTGGCATTGTTTGTGAGAAAGTTTAAAAAATTCCTCAAGTATGACGGGTCAAGCAAATACAAGAAAAACTTCAATGACAAGTCAAGGAGAAGAAGAAATGTGAAGAGGGCGTGCTATGAGTGCGGTGAAGTTGGACACTTCATCGCCGATTGTCCAAAGAAGAAGACCTCCTCAAATGAGCAAAGAAGAGTGAGCCAAGCAAGAAAAATAAAGGCTACAAGAAGAAGTACTCGGCGAGCCCATATTGGCGAAGAATGGGATTCAAACGACCGACTCGACACCGATGATGAAGGAGTCGCCACCGTCGCCATTGAAGCCGCCTCCTCCAACAAAATCACTCTTCTGGCGACATGAGCGACAAACGACGACGCACCCATTTGTCTCATGGCAAAAGGGCGGAAGGTAATGACTAAGTCAAAACCTCCAAGTAGTGATAGTGAATTGGATAGCGATGACGATGATGATGATGTTCTATTTTGTGATTTAAGCAAAACGGCTATTGATAAGATCCATAAACTATTGAAAAGAATAGATAGCCAAGAGGAGACTCTCGAGAAGCAAGAAGAGTTGCTAATTTGTGAAAAGAAGAAAAATCTTGCTCTGAGAAGGTTCTCACAAAAGAAAAGGAGACAATTGAATTGTTAACCAAAAGCTTGATTTGGCTAATAATTCAATAACATTACTTAAGGGTTCAAATGAGTCACTTCAAGAGAATGTCATAAGGTTGGAAAACAATCTCCAAGCTCTTGAAGTGCAAATTGAATCTCTTAATGATCTTAATTCTCCAATTGTAAATTCTTCAATGGCTTCTATTCCTTCCACTAGCAATGGTTGCTCTCGATGCTATAATGTTGATATTAACGCTTGCTCTACTAATTCTCAATTTGTGCAAGTATTAAAAAGCTAAAACGAGAGATTAAGTGCCTTGGTTAGGTACGGTTAGATGAAAACTTATCAATCCAAGGACGCCCTATACAAAACCATAAGTGGTCGAGGCAACAAAACAAAGAAGGGCTAGGATATGATAAGTATGAATGCAAAGGAAATGACCGTGTGGTTGTAAAAGGTAAGGAATGCATCAAGTTTGTCAAAGGAAATGACAAACAACCATTGACCACCACACAAGTCATCAAAACCGGGCAAGAATCAAAGGAGCATCCTCAATGTCATACATCTCATTCCATTCACTTTGCTTCTTACATATTGAAGAGAAACCACCGTGGTAAAGTGGTTGCTCATTTTGTCGGTGCCCACCACTCTAATGATGTGAGCAAAAGAAGGTGTGGGTACCAAAGTATTGATTGCTAACATGCAAGGACCCAAAAAGATTTGGGTACCTAAAAACAAGACTTGATGTGTTTTCGTAGGACTATATCTCCGGTGGATCAAGTTGGGTGCTTGATAGTGGTTGCACCAACCACATGACCGGAGAAAAGAAAATGTTTTCATCTTTTGATGAAAAAGGGTCACAATATGAAAATATTGTGTTTGGTGATAATGGTAAAGGTGAGGTAATGGGATTAGGTAAAATTGCTATTTCTAATGATCATTCAATTTCCAATGTCTTGCTTGTTAAATCTTTGAATTACAATTTGTTATCCGTGTCGCAACTTTGCGAAATGGGTTATAATTGTCTTTTCACTAATGTGGATGTGACCGTCTTTAGAAGAGACGATTCCTCAATTGCTTTTAAAGGATATTTGAAGGGTAAGCTCTACTTGGTTGATTTCAATTCAAATAGCGCTAAACTTCAAACATGCTTAATGGCAAAGTCTAGCATGGGTTGGTTGTGGCATCGCCGGCTAGCTCATGTTGGCATGAGGAACCTCGACAAGCTTCTAAAAGGCGATCACATCATTGGACTAACAAATGTTGAGTTTGAGAAAAATAGGATTTGTAGCGCTTGTCAAGCCGGAAAGCAAGTTGGAGCGCGTCATCCCGCGAAGAACATCATGACGACGACAAAATCATTGGAGCTTCTACACATGGATCTCTTCGGACCCGCTTGCTTATATAAGCATCGGAGGTAACAAGTATGGCTTAGTTATTGTTGATGATTTTTCTCGCTTCACGTGGGTATTCTTTTTGCAAGAGAAAAGTGAAACTCAAGGGATAATTAAGAAGTTTGCAAGAAGAGCCCAAAATGAATTCGATCCGAAGATCAAGAAGATTCTGAGCGATAATGGAAGTGAGTTCAAGAATACTCAAGTTGAAGAATTCCTTGATGAAGAAGGAATAAAACATGAATTCTCCGCTCCATATTCTCCTCAACAAAATGGAGTGGTAGAAAGGAAAAATCGGACGTTGATCGAGATGGCAAGGACAATGCTTGATGAATACAAGATTTCCGATCACTTTTGGGCGGAAGCCGTCAACACCGCGTGCCATGCCATCAACCGATTGTATCTCCACAAGATCTTGAAGAAGACGGCATACTGAACTTCTTACCGGTAACAAAGCAAATGTCTCATATTTTAGAGTTTTCGGTAGTAAATGTTTCATTCTTAACAAGAAACCAAAGAACTCTAAATTTGCTCCAAAGATCGATGAGGGTTTCTTGCTAGGATATGGATCAAATGCTTACGCCTATCGCGTTTTTAACAAAACTTCGGGTTGTGTTGAAATAGCGAGAGACGTGACATTTGATGAATCTAACGGCTCTCAAGTAGAGCAAGTTGATTTAAATGTGCTAGAAAATGAGGAAGAGCCAAGCATTGCAATCAAGAAGATGGCTATAGGCGAAGTGAGGCCGCAAGAAAAGGAGCATCAAGATAATTCATCTACACAAGTGGAGCCTCCCACTTCAAATCAAGATCAAGACATTCCTCAAGATAGTTCAAGCAAATTAATGGAGGATGATCAAATTGATGATAATGAGCCAATTCAACGAACGTCTCAAATGCCGCATCAAGAGTGCATCAAAGTGTCCAAAGAGATCACCCGTCGATAACATTCTCGGTGATATCCAAAAGGGGGTAACTACACGCTCTAGAGTAGCTAATTTTTGTGAATTTTACTCCTTTGTGTCTACTTTGGAACCTTTGAAGGTTGAAGATGCACTAAGAGATCCGGATTGGATAATGGCTATGCATGAAGAGCTTAACAACTTCGTTAGGAACAAGGTGTGGTCGTTGGTGGAAAGACCAAATCAAAACGTGATTGGAACCAAATGGGTCTTCCGCAACAAACAAGACGAACGGAGTTGTCACAAGAAATAAAGCTCGGTTGGTAGCTCAAGGATTCACTCAAATTGAAGGTTTGGATTTTGGTGAGACTTATGCTCCCGTTGCTAGATTAGAGTCAATTCGTATATTGGTTGCATTTGCTACTCACCATGATTTCAAGCTTTATCAAATGGACGTCAAGAGTGCTTTCCTAAATGGTCCAATCGCCGAATTGGTATACGTTGAGCAAATCCGAATGGAGGATCACAAGAATCCTTCTCATGTCTACAAACTCCATAAGGCGCCTACTGGGCTCAAGCAAGCACCTAGAGCATGGTATGAATGCCTTAAGGATTTTCTCATTAAAAAGGGTTTCGAGATTGGTAAAGTCGATCCTACTCTCTTCACAAAATTTGTTGATAATGATTTATTTGTGTGCCAAATATATGTCGATGACATTATATTTGGTTCTACTAATAAAAGCTTTTGTGAGGAATTTAGTAGGATAATGACAAAGAGGTTCGAAATGTCAATGATGGGCGAGTTAAAATTCTTCCTTGGATTTCAAATCAAACAACTCAAGGAAGGTACATTTCTATGCCAAACAAAGTACATCAAAGATATGCTTAAGAAGTTTGACATGGAGAACGCCAAGCCAATCCATACACCCATGGCTACAAACGGACACCTTGGTTTAAATGAAGAAGGTAATCCCGTGGATCAAAAGGTATATCGATCCATGATAGGTTCATTGCTTTATCTTTGTGCATCTAGGCCTGATATTATGCTTAGTGTGTGTATGTGTGCAAGATTTCAAGCCGCTTCCTAGAGAGTGCCACCTAGTAGCCGTAAAAAGAATTCTTAGATATTTAGTTCACACACCGAGTTTAGGGCTTTGGTATCCTAAAGGATCAAAATTCGATTTGATTGGTTATTCGGATGCTGATTATGCGGGTTGCAAAGTGGATAGAAAAAGCACTTCGAGGACTTGTCAATTTCTAGGTAGATCACTAGTGTCTTGGTCCTCAAAGAAACAAAATTCAGTGGCTCTATCCACCGGCCGAATACATTGCCGCAGGAAGTTGTTGTGCACAATTACTATGGATGAGGCAAACCTTAAAGGATTTTGGATTTAACATGGAGAAGGTACCACTCTTATGTGACAATGAGAGTGCGATCAAAATAGCCAACAATCCTGTTCAACACTCTCGGACCAAGCATATCGATATCCGACACCACTTCCCGAGAGATCACTCTCTTAAGGGAGACATAGATATTACCTATGTGAGAACCGAGAAACAACTGGCCGATATCTTCACCAAACCTCTAGATGAGAAACGTTTTTGCGAATTAAGAAGTGAGCTAAACATCCTAGACTATCGGAATGTGACTTGACATCTTGCTCGCATATATAGTTACTATTCTTGGTGATTTCAAAATAAAAGGATTGCAAAAATTAGTTATCTCGCTTTTAAAGAGTTGAGTTGTATCTTGCATCTTTAGTCATTCCACCTGTGATCATAGCTTTGTGTTTTGGTCTCGATCACAAGTAGAATGACCGCCGAGTTCACTTGTCTCAAAGTCTCAATTCCTTCCTTCTCGTAAATCTGTCTTTTCCTTCTGTCACCGGAAAAATACACGTATCGAATATCCGATCCAGTCCATCGGAATATCCGACTGTTTTTGAACTCTTCGGAATGTCCGATATTTTTATCGGAATATCCTAATCTGTTCAACTTTTAGTTCACCGGAAACTTGAACTCTTCGGAAAATCCGATATCCTATATCCGACACTTCGACTTTGGAAAATCAAATCGTTCGGAACTTCCGAACCTCGATTCGAACGTCCGGCGCGTATAAACGCATGATAAGGACGGTTCGGTTGGCCCCTACCTCATTTCTTTATTCCTTCACTTGGCCTCCGTGACGTTCTCTCTCTCCTCCACCGCACTCTTTCATCACTTGTCGCCTTGAGTCTTCAACTCTTCGAAACTCCGATCTACCTCAAGGAGGAGAGCCTCACGGATTAGAAGACCTTAATCCTTTCAAAACTCGTTCTTCATCCTCAAGGTAAACCCTAGAGCAATCCGTGTCTCTTCGTTTTCCGTGAATCTCTTGATCATATCTTTCGGTAAACTTGTTGCTCTAGTGTTTCCCCGCCTAGATCTCAAGTTTTATCAAATTCCTTTGGTTGATTTGGTTGAAATCCTAGTTTTAGGGTTGTGAATATATCGGAACTTCCGAAATTCTCTCGGAACTTCCGATGTAAAGTCGGAATTTCCGATACTATATCGGAACTTCCGATGTTGACAAGATACAACACTAAAGCCACTCTCTCTCTAGTTTCATCTATCATATCTCGCTACTCTCTTATCACCGGTGTCGATGGATCCAAGTCAAGGTGATCAACCTCCTCAGGGTTCAGCCAAGGTTACTTTCACTCGCAAAAGAAAAACTCCAACTGGGGCGAGAACAAAGCGAGCTTCAGCTCGAGGATCTCAACCTGGGATTTCAATCAGTGAACCTGCTGCTCAGGCCGCTCAAACGGTAAATGTGCCTCGTGGAGCACCGCTACCCTCTAGAAAAGGCAAGGGAATTGCCGGAGCGTCAGGATCTCAGCCAAGAGACATGCCGAGATTGAGACCGCCTGAAAGAAACCCTAGACTTCAAAGAAAGCCAAGAAACTACAAAGGAAAAGCGACAAGTGAGAAAAGCTCGTGAAGAGAATCCAAAGCGGAATGACCGTTCATCGACTCACGTTTACGGACATTCTTTCAGCAGGACTTTTATGCTTGATCATTTATCCTAGAAAGAATCCGGTAATCCAAATGCAATGTGTTGATTGGGAATACATGGCGGCGGCAGATGATCTTGTGTTTAATGATGTTATTGCACTTGTGAAAGAACTGGCACCAAGAGGATCATGGCTTTTCAGCATGATTGGAATGTGGAGATCATAGCTCAGTTCTATGCCACAATGTATGTCTCCGGGGATCGAGTCTCTACTCTCCATTGGATGACTGAGGGAACTTGGTATGAAACCACATACGTTCAGTTTGCCAGATTGCTTGATTTCACAGAAGCGGACTCCAGGGACAGAGATCAGATCCACAATGAAGTCTCACTTGGCGCATCAAATCTGAATTTCTTGTATGAGGAGACTGCAGAGTTTGAGCCAGGTGACACTAAGGAATGAAGCCCTTCTTTGCTATCCTCAATGCACTCTTCAGAAGACCTTGGCTCCAAAAGAAGGTGATGCTTCTCATGTCCTCTCGTACACCGTAAACCTCTTAAGCGAATGCAAGATGGTCGAGGCCCTTTGATGTTTTTGATTTCATATGGAATGAGATCGGACTCATTGACAGAGCCCGTGCATGAGCCGTGGATATGCTCCATTTATCATGCACTTAATTGAGGAAGTGACAGGCGCATTTTGAGTGCGATGGAAAGCATGTGGCACTTCAAGTCAGGCCAATCAAGGCCCCTTCTCAGCGAGCCACCAGAGCTTCCACCAGGAGGACTGCCTCCTCTGCTGCTACTCCTTCAGCTTCTACTCCCAGCGGATCTTCTTCACCTATTCTGCGAGCTTTGAAGTCAATATTTGTTCTTTGCAAGAGCAACTCAGAAAAGCAGAAGAAGAATGCCAAGCGACTCAAGAATATTCAAAGGCATCTGAATCTGGAATGCTCAGAGGACGAGGAAAGTGAAGATGAGATCGAGGATCCCTTTGCTCCAAAGACTGATGTGTCAGAGTCTGAGGACGACGACGAAGAATCTGGGTCAGATGAAGCTGCATCAGAGGAGTCTGATTAGTCTCTCTCTCTCTCTCTCTCTCTATCCTTTGTGGTGCTTGATGCCAAAGGGGGAGAGATGACAAATTTATCTATCTGTCTATCCTTGGTTCAAAGTCGTTGAGTCCGTGAACTTGGAACTCTGTTTATGTGTTTGGTTTAAAACTTCGTTGTTGAATGTTATTTTCGTTTTAAACTCTTTACTGTTTTTTCATGGAGATCTTTTGCTGACTCGATGGTTGTTAATTATCTAAACTGCTGTTTATCTTGTCAATCTTGTGTTAATCTCCTATGCAAAGATATAGGGGGAGCTCTCTCATATTCTTTTCTCTCGAAAAGTGCATTTGTTCTCAAGATCCATTCTAAATGCACATTTTGAGGAGTTCCGTCCATATTTATACTCTCAATGCTTTATAAACTTGTCTCGAATCATGTTGTCATCAATCACCAAAAAGGGGAGATTGAAAGTGCATCTAGGCCCCTAAATTTGTTTTGGGTGATTAATGACAAATGATTAAAGAAACTA
Source organism: Rhipidocladum racemiflorum (assembly GCA_036346355.1). Taxonomy (NCBI): domain Eukaryota; kingdom Viridiplantae; phylum Streptophyta; class Magnoliopsida; order Poales; family Poaceae; genus Rhipidocladum; species Rhipidocladum racemiflorum. The sequence goes on from CM070584.1 coordinate 55,641,096, forward strand.
ATGTGTTCAACTAGTTTATGAACAGTGCAAAGGCTTCAAGAAGAGATCGCCTATGCACGTGAAGTGTCCCTTAGTAGCTGGAGTAAGAAAACGGTATTTAAGCTTGTAATTTTAATCTATTGAGTCATAGGAATGCCGTACTATTAAGAGGGATGCATTGAAATTGACTTGGAGATGTTCTCCTCACTCAAGATGAACTTAGACGAGTCTCTCAAGGGCTAGAAGTGTTCTTTCGCTCGAATGTAGTTTGTTTTAAGTTCAGTCGGATGTTCCGAACTTGTATCGGACGTTCCCGATGTTTCAGAGTTCAAGTGGAGTTGTGCTTCACCTGGCAGGTGTGTTCGCTTTGGGTCGGACATTCCGATGTTCTATTTCGGATGTTCCGATACTGCTGTGTTTTAGATAGGAGCTCTTCTGCTTGGTTGGATGTTCCGATATTGAGTATCGGAAGGTCCGATGTGTGCCTTCTTGAGTAAAGGTGCTCTCTGTCTAGTTCGGATTGTCCGAAGGCGTCTTCGGAAGTTCCAAGTGGTTGTTTTCCTGTTTGGGAGCCCACTGCTTTCTTGGATGTTCGATGTCTTTTTCGGACGCCCGATGTGGACTTAGCTTGTTTTTGTTGGGTTCCTCTTCGAGAGTCATCGGATGTTCCGATGTTGTTATCGGACTTTCCGATGCGTGTTGTTTTCGATCGCTGGAAGTTTTCCAAGCCTGGAGTTTGCACACATCGGATGTTCCAAGTTTGTATCGGACATTCCGATGTGAGGCCGAGCGAGGGTAACGGCTAGTTTTGATCCAAAACTATAAATACCCCTCTCCCACTCCTTTGCTGGTTACTCACTTGCTTGGGCTGTTTACTTGAGCTTCTTGAGCACTTTCTAGAGCACTCTTTTGAGCACTCTCTCCTCCTTGATCTTAGGGATCATTTAGTGAGTGAGGGTTGTGTTAAGTGTGGTTGTGAGTTAAGAGCTAAGTTGTCATTCATCTTGAGAAAGTAGAGAACCTCTCCAAGATCGAGATTCAAGTGTATTCATTTCTCTTGGAGGTTGAAGGACTCCTAGACGGCTAGGCGTCGCTCACGAGCCCCAACGATTGTGGGAAGCCGTGAGAAGTTTGTGAAGGCCGGCCCGCCTCCAAAGGAAGGAACCAAATAGTGGAACCAAGCCTCAAGTGCGACTGAGGTTTGGGAGGAAAGGGTTGGAAAAGACCGGTTCTTTGGAACCTCCTCAACGGAGACGCACGATCCTCAAGGATCCGAACTCCGGGAATCAAACTATTGTGTTCTCTCTCGTCTCTAGCTGCCTGCTTAATCTTGTTGATTCTCTTCGGCACCTTCTTAACATCTAGTGCTAGTTGTCGAACTACTCTTTCTACTTGACTCTCTCAGTTGAGTACTAATCGGATAGTCCGAAGTAATCACGGAAGTTCCGAAGTTTTCGGAAGTTCCGATATTAATTCGGAATATCCGACCTGTTTCCGCTGCATTAATTTGTTTTAATTTTAAATTAGCCTATTCACCCCCCCTCTAGGCAATCTTCTAACCTTTTCATTATCTACACAAAATATATATCTTTTATCTTCTCTTATACCTTTCTCAATTTCAATGTAACCTTAATCATTATGTAAAATTAAACTACGCATTATCAACTGGTACGGAAGGAGTAATAATACTTTAAATTCATGTGGTTAAGACGTACTCAGGGGGTCCATTTTTATAAGGTTTATTTTTAAATGGTTTTTTTAACAAATTATAAATTCATCTAAATTTAATTAGGACTTTTCTTCTATGTACATATTTATTCTCTCTCAATCATATATATTTTTTCATTACCATTCATACCAAAAAAATCGAAATAAATTACGTGTCACAAACCGGTCGAAAATCAGTACAAATCGCTCGGTTTTCGTAAAAAGTCGACGAAAATTGCTCCAAAAAATCGACAGTACAAACTTGATTTTTGACGATAATTTTTTTCATCAGCAAAAATTTAACATGATTTATTTTATCAAACTTTCGTGCATTCCACGGGCGGGAATTGGAGCGGTTCCAGAGAGCATTGCTTTCCGTGTCAAGTGGCTTCCACCGTGTGGTGTGGTGGAAGCCAAACTGCATTGTTTTCCGCGGAAGCCACGTGAGACGGCAGAAGCCCCCTTTCCGCCACCTGGCATGGCAGAAGCCACCTCGCACGGCGGAAACCAGTGCTATTCAACATATTCCATTTCACTGCAGGTTATTTTTTAAATTTCAATTCAACTGTTGTTTATTTGAGCAATTTTTCCTGCGGCCCGCGGGGTATCCCGAAATGGAAAATAATTTGGTACCAGACGAGTTGAGATAGAGAGGGCCTTCGCATCAGGAGCGTAAAATTATTAAATTTGATTAGTAGAAATAAAAATTGCCAAAAAAAAAAAAAGATTAGCAAGGGCTAAATAAGCTAAGGACTCCTATGTTTGTTGGGTCGGAGAGGTGTTTGTAGAGTAGGCAGCATCTCATTAACATGAATATCTCGAACACCTAGCCTTTTCAATCTACACATTGTGGATGTATAATATATGATGTTGCCATTCCTCTTTTCCCAAACTAGCAAATTTATCCATATAACTGTGCGGCTAGATATTATGATACGATTATTTTTGATATTATGTACTCCCTCCGTTTCTTTTTATAAGGCGTATTTGGTTTCGTTAGGACAAGACTTTGACCAACGATTACTTCATTAATATATCATTTATACAATACAAAATCATAATTATATGTAAGTACTTTTGAATACAAATCTGCTAATATCAATTTTGTGTCATAAAAATTATATGCTAATAGAGTAATTGTTGGTCAAAGCCTTGTCCTAATGAAACCAAATACGCCTTATAAAAAGAAACGGAGGGAGTATTTGTTATACAACCCTAATATCTATATATGATTAATATGCACTATTATAATCTGACTCCACCAAAAAAAATTTGGTGATAGAGATGAGAATTTTTACTTCTTTTTTTTAACGACTCGCATAAGCTTTTAATCTCCTCTTCCGCTACTTCTTATCTTGGCATGTCAGCCAACATGACGTTCGTGCATATATTCTTTGCAAATATGACACTAAAAGTTACCCCTCTGTGATCTTTTCAGGGGCGTCAGGATTATTAGAGAATGTAATCACTATACTACTACCTGATTTACCAAGGTGAGGGGTTGTGATGGCAAGAATGCACCACGGTAAAATGCTGAAGACCAGCGGCAGATTTTTGATCGGATCCTGTTCTTCTAGCGATTACCAGAATGCTGAAGACCAGCGGCAGATTTCTTATCGAATCCTGTCCTTCCAGCGATTACCTTGGCAAATAATTAAGATTGTTCTTGGTGAGATAAGTTTATTAGGATCCATCAGATTAAGGGCTGATTAAGAATTATGTATTTGGTATGTACTCTTTCTTTTAATCTAAACCGTTATAACTCGGGTCTGCTAGATAGACAAGATCCGATGGCAGTTGTAATTAAGGTCCTCCAGATCAAGAGCCGGTTAAGAATTATATATTTGGTATGAACTATTTCTTTTAATATAAGCCGTTATAACTTAGATCCACTAGATAGACGAGATCTAATGGCGAGTGTAATTAGAGTCCATTAGATTAAAGACCAGATGTTTTGTTTTTTTGTGAAAGTTTTTAGCTTTTTTTAGCGACTTTCAAGCTTTTAATATATATTATCTATATTACAGCGGGAAGTTTTGACGCATAGCCAGCTATGCCACGTCACCCCCCCAATTTTGCAAATAGGGCCTACCGCTTTCTCTAATTACGGATTGGTCCTTTAGCAAATAAGCCCTTCCACTTTCTCTAAATTACGAATTGGTCCCTGTAAATTACAAAGAAATCCTTTGCGATTTTTTTAGTATAAATAAATCTTTTCCAAACAAAGTCAATTTTAAACAGTGCGGCGTTAGACGCACGTTTTGCCTAGTAATAGATATGCCGGGTCGTGATGGTAAAAGCAGCCGCCTCTTCCACAGATACACTCGCTAAATAGTATGTGTAGAACAAATAGTATGCATATATGTTGGATCCTCGTGTTTCCTTTAGATTCTCAAGAAATAAGTGTTTTGGATTGAAAACGCACAACCATATTTGAAGTACATCGATATGAAAACCTCCTACAGCATTGCATGCTCGACATTTGCAACACTGTACTCCACCGTATACACAGCAGACATTAAATCTAAGAAAAAGTTAATATCATTGGACTACTATGCATATCCCTGTTAAATAGCATAGTACTGCAACTAATCATCCACTTTGCCAATATCGAAGGAGGGATATACGGTGAAAACATTGCCCTTAACTAGCTAGTACACCTTTAATCTCCGCAATAGACATGTATTGTAGAAGGACGCCTCCTAAGAATAGAGACTAATATTGCAGGATAGAGTAGAGGGATTATATCACAGTGAATCGCACATCGTCTGGGTTAACCTCGTTGTTGAAGTATTGAGTTTAATGCTTCACCAAAAAAAAAAATTTGTGTGAATTAGTTTGATGTATGAACCCCATTTTGGTATCAGAACCAAATATGCTAAGCTTGAGAACTGGCTAACTAACGCCACTTTTAAGAAGAAAAAAAATTGTGGATCATCTCGAGTACACATCATATATAGACCTAGCTAACTTATACAGCATATACCAAGTAGCGAAGTTTGCTTGTATTTCCTCAACAGATTAAAACTTTTGCGTGAACTTTCTAATGCATAAAATTCAGTACGAGCTAGCTAACAGAAATTCCTGGCTTTCCAAGCATCCCTCTCATCCTTTTTGCAAGTGCGATGAGCCTCAGCCCTTACTTTCTTTCTGGGTGGCTGCTTTGCTCTACAAAAGCCGAAAGGGCATGCATCTGCATTTAAGCTGTACTTTGGGCCGGAGATACTGCAAGATATGGCCTGTGGGAAAGTAAGTAAAGTAAAGCCGATGGAAGCCATGCAACTCGGCTAAGCACTAAGCAAAGTTGATGGAGGGCAAAAAGGCTCAACTTTGCACATGGAAAAGGGGTAGGGCATGGGCGCATGGGGTATGAAACAACCCAAAAATTCAAAATGAATTTATTTGGGCTTATTCAAATTTCAGGTTCAAAGTTGAGTTTGAAGTTTGAATTTGGTTTTTGTTTTTGGATTTCCGTTCTTGGTTTTGGGCCAAATTCTCCTTGGGCCTTTCGGCCCGTTTCCGTTTCGGCCGTTGGCCTTCGGCCCGTGCGCCATTCCGGCCCAGCCGGCCTCCCCGTCTTCGGCCCGTTTGGCCGGCTGACCCAGCTCCCGACCGGCCGCCATCTCTCGGCCGCGCGCTCCGCCGCGCTCGCCGCCCCGTCCGTCTGCCGCCACGCCTGCGCCCTCGCCGCCGCGTGTTGGCGGGCTCGCTGCCGCCGCTGGCGCCGCTTAGCACTGCCCTCGCTGCGCTTCTGCCGCCGATGGCCGCCAGGCGACGCGACGCTGCCAGAGCCGCTCCGCCGCCGCCAAGGCCGCTTGTCGCCGCCTCGCCTCGCCATGGCTATAAAAGCCGGCTCGCTTCTTCATTTCGCCGCTTCGCCTCGCTTCCCGGTGAGCTTTCGCCCTCTCCTCGCCGGCTTGCCCCCGGCGCCGCTGCCCGCTGGCCGCCGCTGCCTCGCCTCGAAACCCTAAACCTAGCTCCTCTCTCTCTAGCCTGCCGCGTGGCCTCACTAGCGCCTGCGCTTGGCCTGGCCTAATCTCGCCTCGGCTCGCCGCGCCTGGCCCACGCCTCGCCCGCGTGGGCCACGGCCCATTTCCCCAGCCGAAGCAGCCCAACACTGTTAAACAGTGTTTTCCCGTTTTTTTTTTGATTTATAATTCAATTGTAAATTCCAAAAATTCGTTTTTAATCCAGAAAAATCCCCGAAAATTCCGTGAGCCCCAGAAACCCACCAAATACACATTCCGAACCGTTTCGATCCACTGATTCCAAAAATGCCCTCCGTTCCTCAATCCGGAGTTCCCAAAATTCCGAATTGCCCAATTCGCCCCTTTCTCTCTCTCGGCCCGGTTCCGGTTTTCGGTTTCGTTTTCGTTTCCGTTTCTTTTCCGTTTTTCGTTTCTTTATTTGTCGTTCGTTCTTGTCACGCTAGATCCAGACGTTGGACAATTCCAGAAGCGATCCTCGGAGCCGAGGCGATTTCAGGAAGCAGACGCATCCTGCAGAAGTTCCCGAAGCCGACGTTGGACCCAGCGGAAGCCCCGAACGACTACTTCGACTGCAGTTCAGCCGATCCGATCGCCGAGCAAGGCAAGCCGTACACCCTTGATCATGTTGATCCCAATCATGCCATGCTATAGTATTAATTATTTTATATCGCATTATTTCACTGTATGTTGAATTATTGAAAACCGTTATTTTGGAATGACATGATACCTAGGTAATGCCGAATTGATTATGAAACCTCCTTGAAATTATTGAACCAGATTAAATCCTTTGTAACCCTAGATAATTACTATTACCCTGTTAAGTTAGTTATTACTGTTAATCTTGTAGTTAGCTCAAATGCTTTTGAAAATGGAAATAAAATGCCGCCGAATCTCGGATTCGGATGTTTGTGAAAGTGCTACAGTTTGGGGGACAGAATCGGATAAATCCCGGAGTGGATGTAACTCCGATCCTCGGCTGATGATTAATGCCTTGGTTTGTTTGGTGGCCGGTATTATGGGATACCGGATCGGGTTTGCGGATGAAGGTTTGATCTTTGGCAGTGTAAGGTTAACAACCCCCTTGAGCAAAGTAAACAACTTAAGTATCCGCTCAACCACAGGTCGGACTAGTCGGCAGGCTAGTATCCGACATGGCTCGGTAAATTAATCATTCCTGAACCTAAAACCGGATTCTTTTGGTGGCTACCATTCTCTGGAGAGAATGGGGACCGGGCCTTCCTGGCAGGGAAGTGCACCGGAGGGGTGGAACGGGAATGGTCCTTCGCGACATTCTTGGTTCTCACAACGGTAGATGCTAATGGGGGACTGTGAGCCCAAGGTAGCTATACAACTATCGGTTAACAACTAAAACAACAGGAATGGTTAACGAAATGCTGTGATCATCTCGACCGACCGCATGTATTCTAGTTGCCTGTGAGTAACGGTCGTTGATATCTTGTGGGTAAAGCTGAGCACCTCTACAGAGTTAATCATGATGGTATTCGAATACGCCGTACTTCCGGTTAATGAAGTTAAGTTTGAACTGGGGTGATACCCGTAACCAAGCTCAAGATAATTGTTTGGTGAATTTGGAAGAAGTTGGTTAAGTGTTGTTGAACCTTGTGAAATTCAAATTACTTATTTATGGTTTGTGCTTCAAATGTAAAATGAATTATAAGATAAAACTGCATCCAGATACTTAACCCTACTACCATCCTTTGGAATACCCCTGCATATAGTATTCAGTGGTTCCGTACGACTTGTTGAGTACTCCCGTACTCACCCTTGCAACCCCCGCCCTTTCAGAGTTTGAAGAAGCTGGAGCGTTTCAGGAGTCCGTAGATGGCGATTTTGTTGGTTTTGAGGTCTTGGTCTTTTGCTCAGGCCTGCCTGTGCGGTGTTTTGATTGTAAGTTATTCGGGCCCTGCTGCGCCCTCTTTTGTAAAACCCTGGCCGTTAGGCCCTATATTGAATAAAAAGAGTTGAATTGGCTTTTGCCAGGTAATTGTACTCTTGTTTTCCAACAGTTAGTCTTCCTGGGTAACTGTTGTGAGTTTTCGCACTGCCCCTAAAAAGGCGGTCCGTCACAGGGTATCATATCATTTCCATTCTTGAGGCTCTGCTACTACGGTCTTTTCAAAGTACCCAAAAAAATGTTTCCTCTAAAATTTCTACGTTGCAAAAAGAGACCCCTGGAGAGATGTGAGCATTGTTTGGTTGCCATCGAACTAGCCATACGAAATCTTCTTACGGCCCGGTTCGTTTCAGTTTTTGGATTATGGATTCTGAATTATGAAAGAAGCTACTTGTGATTGTGGGAGAATTGGGCCGAGCATGCTGCAACTTCTAGGTTCTGGACCGAGCCAGCAAGAATATGTGAGAATCAGGTTTCAGCCAGATTCTGATTCTATGTACAAAGCAACTTATGATTCTCAGAGGAGCTGTTCAGAATCTTCCCGTTCGGTAAATAATCCGTTTTTTTTTTTTAAAAAAAAACAGAATCTGTCTAGAAGCTAAAAGGAACTGTACCTTAATCATCAGGGTGAAACCAAAAACTCGTGGCCCTGGGCCTCAGTGAGCTAAGCAAGTCCTCCTACTCTGGCCCTTAATGCATAGTATTGGTGCTACCATAGTAATGCGGGCCCTGAAATATGGTGCGAGGGCTAAGCTTGAACATCCCATGGTAGCCCGTCTAAATCCTGATCCTTAATGTCTTAGCTCTAACAAGGCCCAATGTTGTTCTTTTAGATGAGCTGGCGTCAACCTTGCTCTGAATTTGGACTGGTTTGGCAATATAACGTTACTGAGCTACCACCGTTGCTGCCTCCTCTCCAGCTGGTCGGTCTCTCGCCGGCGTGCGTGCGTGCGTGCGTGCGAGGACGGTCGTCCTGTTCTGCCATTAAAAATGGCGCTCGAGGTTTTGTAGGAGGGTTCTGGCGAGCTAGAGTGAGATGAGAGGGTGGTGACGACGTCGCTTCTGCCTAAGATTGGGCTGCGCCGGCGTTTCATCCAATTGCCGGCAGATGCTGGGTCCTCAATATATTTTTGTTGACATACAATTTGGGACCAAAATTCTAGCCTGTTTCTGACCGACACTCCACCCCGGCCCCCTTTTACCTGTTTTCCCCAGCAGAGTGTTTGACCTTGATTATTTCTTGATTTGCCGGTAGAGAGTTTGCCCTCACAATGTCACATCAACTTTTTGTGCCGACAGACTTCAGTCAGCCCTCAATCGTGTGTTGTGGTGCAGTAACACATGCAAGGACGATGGTATTAACTTCAGTTTTTTTTAGGTGTTGAATGACAGTGCATATCATAGAAGCACTACTTGTCTAGAAATTGTCATATAGAGAGAGAGAGATAGATAGACACACACTCGTCCTGTTCGAAAAAAATTATATCCCGTTTTGTGCTACACAAAGTTAAACTTTTGAGACTTTAGCTATGGAGATATTTTTAAATACACAGGTTAGATACATGAAGATCACATACGTAGATTCGACTCGAAAAGTATTTTTATAGCATTGTAATTTTATTGAGTTTTATAAATATATTATAATGGGAGTGTATAGACATCATCCAGATGTTTTTGTCTAAAAAAACATCCAAACTTTGGACCGTACGATCAAAACACATATCCATAGGATCAACCCACCTCGAATTCAGGGGGGGCGTACATTGATCTGAAAGCAAATCCAATGGCCAGGAATTTAGATGATGGTTGCTAAAGAAAACATCCGAATGAAACTTATCAAAACCCTATTATAATATAAGCAAGGGCAGCGCTAGCCACCATTGCTAGAGTCTATGAGCAAGGGCAGCGCTAGCCACCATTGATGCTGCTTCGGCTGTTGCACACAGGTTTCCATTCGCTGACGAACCGAAGATTATTAGAAGCATTCGCCTATTTGGCTCCCGTGTACACTTTTTTAATTTATTTTTGTCTCTCTTCTAAATAAAATTATAAATCTAGCTTTTTTCTTGATATAAAATTATAAATCTAGCTTCTTTCTTGATCGTAGAAACCCTGAGCATGGCATGCAAGAGGTCCTTTGTGGTGCCCTTGCACCTGCTGAGGTAGAGGGGCATGGTTGGTGACACGTGTCACCTATCGGTGCTTCCGTGGACGAGAATGAGACTAAATTTGCAATTTAATTTAAGAGTTGACTAAGAAACGCAATAAAATCATCTCTTTAATAGATCAAATTTGCTGATTGAATTGATTTCGATTTTAGTGGTTTGTGATTTTTAAGACATTAGAACCATCTTATTGTAATTCACGATGTTACGAAATCATTGCATATGACTATAGATATATGCACGTGAAATGCACATCTCACCCAAAATTTTCTAGTTTGGTAGCCGTGGTACCCAGCTCCAAATGGTATCTACGTAAGGACCCCTCACAATGATGCAATCCACCATCCAAAACGTCTGGAAGCTTCCCCCCACCTAATGCATCACCAACTCTCGTCACCATGGCCGTTATTTTCATGGTCGTCACAAAACAAAACAAAACAAAACAAAACAAAACAAAACAAAACAAAACAAAAAAGAAATCTCTCCTCCTCTCCAAAATTGGCACCACTGTTCGTAGCCACAAAACGCACGATGTGCCGTCGACGCCCGTGAGAATAGATGCACATCAGCCACGTACGTAGCTTGCGCCCTGGGATTAATGGAGATCGAGGCTATGACACATCACGCTACACCTCTGCTGGGTCGACGAGCCTGACCTCACGAGAGCGGAGAGCCCCCCCCATTTCGACTGGTTGATTTAATTTGCGAGAGGCGCGCAATTGCATGTGAGAGTCGTATATCGATCGATCTTGCCATTGCCAGGTTGAGCTAGGTGAGAATACAGAGATGTGCTTTAATGCTTGCTTTTTTTTTAAGTTGCATAAATATTAAAGCACGAATGAAGAGTAAATAGCGATTATTTATCTTTTCACTTACTTTAAAATTTGTACAACTTGTATGGTAAAACATATCCTGATCGATCCTTCCTCGCGTTTGACTTTAATTAATTACTGGCCATTTTTATGAGACGGTGTTTTCCCAAGCAATCGGCCGGGCATGCGCGGTGGTGGTGGATACTGTTGCGTTGTCAAACCTGCGTGATGTCGATGACTCGATGCACTTTGGGTTGGGTTGGGTTGGGCAGCCATGTGGCTAACAGTGCTAGCGATTAGCGCATCCACTATATATGTGATGTGTAAATGTGGTGTCTCGCTCGCCGAATCTCGCGTATATTGGTGGAATCGACACTTGCCATGCATGTGGCATTCTTGTCCAAAAGGATAAGTACGTACCTGCGGTTTCTTAGGTTTGTTTGGCAAAGCTCTAAATCCTAGCCTCATCTGAGATCTGAAATTTGAAAGTTAAAATAAAGTAAATTAAGTTTATATTTTTATTCTAAAATGTAAACAAGATGACCCATATAAACACTCTTAATATACCCTCAACTCCAGCTCCATATATTTGATGGAACTAGAAATACTCAGCTCCTTGGAACTCTGCCAAACACCCTTTAATTAGAGTTTGATTATATAATTATTAACTATTTTCTCTGCTAGACGAAGTTAATTAGCGATCGAAAAAAACGTTGCATTGTGATGCATTCCTCTCTCTCTCTCTCTCTCTCTCTCTCTCTCTCTCTCTCTCTCTTGTTTTGACTTAAACGAGGTTTAGCTACCATAGGTTAGGTACTTGTGCTGTTTGTTAGTGACGGTTCTACGTACGAAGTGGCAAGAATTTGTTTTTTAGATCACAAGAGTTCTTGGTAGACTGCTGTATGAATGCCTTCCGTGGCCGAAAGAAATTAGGTACTAGGCAATGATGTGATACATCGATACACAGTGCACTTGAATTGTGCCCCGGTGCATTGCCTATATATCGACGAAAACCGGTCGATTTTCGCGATTTTCGCGCGTATCGCTGCGGCTCGATATCAAAAACCGGTCGATAAACCGATCCAATTCAAAAAAAAATTCAAAAAAATTCGAAAATTCGAAAAAATTTACGTGTCAAAAACCGGTCGAAAATCGGTGGAAATCGGTCGATTTTCGTCAAAAATCGTCGAAAATCGCTACAAAAGTCGACCGCACAAAAAAAATCAACATGGTTGTCGATTTTCGTCGATTTTCCACCGATTTTCGTCGATTTTCCACGTTTTTTGATTTTTTTTCAAAAAATCTGTTTTTTGAATTTTACGCGATTTTTTGCGATTTTCGACCGATTTTCGGCTCGATTTTTGCGATTATCGAATTTCACTGTTCATCCGAAAATCGCACCTAGCGATAAGGTTAACCCTGATTTCTGCCGCAGTGCACAGGTAATCTTGCAGCTACAAGCATATGTCGGCATCACTTCTTTCTTTCTTTCTTTTTTCTGCACGTAAGATGCATGATCTGCAGATCATAATTCCAAAACCAAAACCTCATTCTGAAGTCTGAACCAATTCTCTGATCATTTTTTTTTGGGAGATTTTTTAGAGCTTCCCTGATCATTATATTGTACATCCATTCCACACACACATATATAGGGCAACATATCTAGTGCCAATGGGACATTATATGCTAACATGCTAACTTTAACTATCAACCCTTGAATCTATTGTGTATGGCTGAGATTAGCAGAGGTGAAAACCCACCTTACCACTTAAACCTTTTTAGAAAACCTCTTAGAGTTTATTTCCCCCTTAGAGTTGGATAGAGGGCTTCCACCTTTCTTGATCTGAACTACCCAAACACAATCCAATGATTACTATTTTGAATTATCACATTAATTAGCATCCAATTGGGTATTAGCATTAGATACGTTGCCTATATATAGCAGTGATTAATAAGTGTAGTGTGCAGTAGTGTCGTCAGGGGGTTAAAGCCAGAAATTTTTACCAAACGAAATAATCTATATAGCATGTATAAATTGAAGTTGACTAGTCTGAACCCCATCTCTCTCTCTCTCTCTCTCTCTCTCTCTCTCTCTCTCTCTCTCTCTCTCTCTCTCTCTCTCTCTCTCTCTCTCTCTCTCTCTCTCTCTCTCTCTGAGTATATGACCATGAAAAGGTCTGGTATTTTTCCAAGATCGATCGAGAATCTCGACCTGGCCAACCTTCCCGGGCCACGAGGCGGTCATAACTCATAAGCAGGTCCATCGATCTGTTTCCCACCAGCAAATCTCTGGAGTCAAGTCTCGATTGCTAATCGGCCTATATATTTGTATGAGCTCAGCTAGCACAGCATCATCAGGTGTGAGTACGTGTAATGTGTCATAATGCAGATCACAGAACATGCCAGGTCTCAACCTGGCCTACCCACTACCAGAGATCGATGGATCGTTCGACGGTGAAAACGTGTGATCGTCGATCGATTCCGGCCGGCCGATATTTTCTCTCTCTCGATCCCATGCATGGATCCGATCGATCTATGAAATCCATGGCTGCAAGAGCTCATAAGGTTTTTCCACATTCCGGCCAGCCGATCACGGCGCAACAGTAGATAGTGGATGCCAGGGCAGAGAGTACACATGCATGGAGCTACGTGGCCTTGATCCCGCCCATTTCTGCTGCTTAGTGCATGCATGGCCGCGACCCACCTTCAATTTTTGGCGCCCAAAAAAGCTATGCGACCTACTCCAGCTATATAGCCTAGCTTTGCATGAGCCTAGGTAGCCTTCCCTTCCTACTACTGATATGAGCACATAATTATGTGCTCGTTTGACCTCCCTTGATGTGACCCTCGTCACTTCACAAATTAACATGCGTTCCTAGCTAGGTTAATTATCTCATGCTTACAGCTAGCTTAATTAGCCTTCTTCTTAATTAACCAAATCCTGCAGCTATATAAAGGCCATCCATCTGTCACGGACCAAGGCACACATGCACGCGTACACACAATTAAACTTGTCAAGAAACTAATCGAGATTCTCGCTAGCGTCTTCTCTCTCTACAGATTGGGAGCTGGAGGGAAGAAGAGAGGGAAAGAGGCTGAGATGAGGAAGCTGGCGTGCTCCGTTCCCCTCGTTCTGGTGCTGCTGGCTTCCCTCTCCTGCCTCTTCCTCGTCCACGGTTTGTACGGCTTGATCGAGCTATTCGGCTCGCCGGACCTCTCGCCGGAGGCCATGCTCCTGATCTTTGCCTTCTGTTTCCTCGTCCTTGCAGCGTCGAGTGCGGCAGCGGTGGCAGGCGGCAACCGAAGGGCGTTGTTGCCCAGGGAGGCGGCGGCCGTCGTCTCTGGAGGGCAGGCGCTGCCGACGACGGGGGAGGAGGCGGCGGTGGGAGGAGAGGTGCGGCTGCTAGCCGACGAGGAGATGGTGAGGAGGGTGGACCTGCAGACGGAGGACTACCCGGGGTCGGGGCCCAACAGCCGCCACGATCCGCGGAACCCGCATTGAGATTCGCGCCACATGATGGATGGGATCCGTCTGGCTTCCTGTACAACAGTAACCGCACTGTATCGACTGCACGTCGAAGTAATGAATGAGTAAATTTTGATCTGTTCATCTGCTTTACCGATCACCTAGCCCTTCGTTGGCCAAATTAGCCAGCTGCTCTCTGATCATAAGGTTCAAAATCCCGATGAATTTCTGGAAATCTTGGTTAGGAATAAGATCTCAAATTCCAAGGGAATAAAAAACAAGAAAATAAATAATTTTCTACAGTACATATATTTTGAAAATTCCATCAAATTTCACCGAGATTTTCGGGTGTTTAGACCATAATTGTTACCAAATAGACCGGATTTGATATTTTTAGGACCAGATTGTACGTAAACATTGTTGAGTCTGCTGGTTAGGATAGTTGTGTCTTGGGCAAGAGATCCTGGTTCGACACTTCGACTCCAGAAGAAATAGGCTCATAAGATATGTTATATATAACATGAGAATATGCCTAATGTAGCTCAGACGGTTAGAGCTCTCGCGCCTAGCATGCAGGTTGTGGGTTTGATCCCCTTGCGAATCAAAATTTCGAAAAATTAATGCGGCGAGTGGGATTTGAACCCGCGACGTTACAAACCATAGAGGAGGCACGAACGAAATCAACAGGCTAACCTTCATGTCAGGGTAAGATGGCTAATGTTTTTATAGCCTCGAGAGACTATTTTGAGAGGGATTGAAAAGTGTCAAAATTTCGGTCAAAATCCCGGTTCAAAAAGATCCAGATTTGAAAAAAAAAATTGAATTTCATATAAAAATTTTAAATCTCGCCGAAATTTTGGATTTTGGCCCCCTCCGAGATATAGTCCGAAAACGAAATTTGAAATCTTGCTCTGATATTGGTTAATTCTTTTTTGCGATAAAAGAGAACTTATATGGAAAAAAGTTACCGGCGTGTAATTAAAGATTCGGTGAAAACTAGTCGATCTTTCATCACAAACTGTAGTAGAGGAGGTTGAAAAATCATTTGCAAATCTAGTTTGTTGTTGCTGGTTAGTCATGGGTGCAAATTCAGAAGTTTACCCTATATAACTAATTGCCAGAGGAAGTCTGGCATGACAAGGGGACAATTATCAGTTGCGCAGATAAACTTCTGGATTTGCACCCATGACTAACCAACAACAACAAATTGGATTGGCAAGCACGTCACCTCTCATTGGGGGGCCGCCTAATATTGGTCAAATTCGTACTCACTTCAATCCCAATCTACCTGCTCACGACACTAAAGGCGCAAAAGAAGTTCGTCACAGACATTGACAAGATAAGAAGAAAGTTCCTTTGGGCAGGAAATGATGCCTTGCATGCTGGTAACTGCAAGGTGGGATGGGCAATTGTTTGTCGGCCATTTCGATTAGGAGGACTAGGAGTGTTGGACTTGGACAGGTTCGCGCGAGCAATCCGATTGCGTTAGCTCTGGCGAAAGCATACGGACCCAGAAAGGTCTTGGAATGGGCTAGCAACACCCTGTGACACTACGGACCACCATCTTTTTTTCTGCGGCTACGCAAATCACCATTGGAAATGGCCAGAGAACTATATTCTGGACCTCCAGATGGCTTTAGGGTGTAGCTCCTGCCCAGATCGCACCGCAGTTTTACAGGCATTCCAAGAGAAAGGAAAAATTGGTGGCAAACGCGATACAAAACAATAACTGGATACACGACATTCGATATCACTTAACCCCACAACTGCTACGGGAATATGTCCACCTTTGGTCAAAAGTGCGAGCAATACCGTTGCGCCTGGAATTCGAAGATAGCTTCATATGGACACCAACTGCCGATGACGTCTACTCAACCAGCTCGGTGTACTATTTGCAATTCAACGGAGCCGTTCCGAAAACCTTCTGTACTACAATCTGGTTGGCATGGACTCCCCTACGCTGCAAAATCTTCCTCTGGCTGGCGCATCAGAATAGGCTATGGACTGCTTAGCGTCTACAACTCAGGGGATGGCCTAATTCCTATTTCTGCCAAATGTGCTGTCGAAGCCTGGAGACGGTCTCCCACCTATTCATTGACTGCCCCCAAGTTAAACATCTGTGGTCAGCAATTGCACGATGGGTGCATCTGCCTTCGCTCCTACCGGACCGTTGGGAGACGTCAATGCATCTTGAGCAATGGAACCTCAACCGTTTAGAATGTCACAGTAGCCTTCGGAAAGGGATCAAAAGCTTGATTATTCTGGCTTGCTGGGAATGGTGGAAAGAGCGAAAAAACAGAATTTTCCAAGGGAAGTGGACGACTGACGAACAGATTCTCCAATAAATCAAAGAGGAAGCAGCAACTTAGATAGTCTCAGGAGTAACGCATCTACAAAGACTTATGAACCAACAGCTTTAATTTTTGTTCTTTTCTTCCTTTTGGTGCTTCTTTTGTCTTTTGGTGCAGTCTCTTGCACTTTGTAAAGCTTAACTCTTAACTAATTTAGATAAGTTCAACATTTTAGCTAATTTAGTACGTTTCATGTGTTAAGTTCCAAAGGTTTTATAAGTTTCAGTGCTAAGTCTCACAGTGCTTCACAGACAAGTTTTATAAGGTTTTAGATTAAACAAACAGATACAAGTTTACCAAGTTTCATATGCAATATCCAACCACAGAAAACCTTATCGATCCCCAACAAAAATGGCTTGATTTGCACATGCCATCTAGGAGAAGTCATATTCCATGTTAGTGGACAAATGACAAATGCACATGAAACCACATTGGAGATAATGAAAGTGACACAATCTTATCAAAAAAAGCACTCAACCGATAAGGATCATACTAAATGACCACAAAACAAAACCATTAGGTCAAGACACATTTTGTCGAACACATTGTATGTGACATCCATAAACTACATGGAGGTCGAAAAAGAAACTTACTTGAACCATCACTGCATTTGGGAGGGGACAATGGTGAGGTCTGCTAGTGGTTGAGACCGGCGATGAGGATTTTGTGAGTGGAGGGTGGCAGGGAGCTAGCGCTCAACGGAGTACAGTGAGGGAGACGATAGGGAGCAACGAAAAAACAATGGCGAGGCTTGTCTAAGCAAAAGATATGCACACTGATTAGATTAATCACACAACTACTAGTTGTCAAGCATACAGTGGGATGCTATACCATCAGAAACAGGATCGGCGGTATAACGTGATGTAGTCGCACTCAAAATTTACCTGCGGAAGAACACACACAAGCACCAAACCTCGTTAGTTCATTGTTGTTCCATGATCTCTTGATTTGTCGAGCATCAAGGATAACCATGTTAGCCAGATGCATCCCTCGAAAGAAAAATATCATATTCGAATCCGTACGTTTATCAATTCAAATTTGATTTTGAATATACGTATGCGAACCGGTAGAGCCTTCATGTTAGTAGTACTCTTCATCCGTATTCGGCTACTGTATCTGTACACGTATACAGTATACAGTCGGGGTACTCAACTCGACACCCCCTTCCCGTTCCCCTGCGAGGCGGAGGCTCTGGACCTGAACCTGAAGAACAAGAGACAAGAAGCGAGCCCACACGAGGGAGACATCGCCCATCCGTCCACTGCTCTGGCCAGCCATGAGGCGCCCCGCGCTCTCCCCGCTCCTCCTCGCCGCCCTCCTCCTCTGGATCTCCGCCGCCGCCGCGGCGTCCAAGCCGCCCCTCGACACCCTCGGCATCCCCCCGCAAGGTTTCCCCGGATCTGTCCGCGCTTTGCTCTCTTCTTTCTACTCTCTTCCTCTTTCTTTGCCTTTGCTAGATGGATGTGGTTCTTGATTTGGCGTTGCTGGGTGTAGATGAGGCGTACTACCGGGGCGGCGTGATCAAGTGCAGGGACGGATCGGGCAAGTTCAAAAGGGATCAGCTCAACGACGACTTCTGCGACTGCCCCGACGGCACCGACGAGCCAGGTACCGCCTTCTTCTTGCCTAAAAAGACGATTTTTTTTGTTCGTAGGGGGTGATTTCTCTGGTATTGCTGTAGTGGCTCTCGTAGTTTCATGGCCTGTGCGGTTAAGTTTTCAATTGTGGGAGTTTGGAGATCCACGCCGCGCAGTAGATATGCGAAAGTAATTATCTTTGCTCTGTTGGGTTACTGCATTTGTGCCAGTGTTGCAATCCATTGTAGGAGAGCAATTAATCGAATTGTGTTTCCTTTTCCCGCGCAGGGACATCAGCATGCCCGGAGGGGAAATTCTACTGCCAGAATGCCGGCCATTCTCCGATCACGATCTTCTCGTCGCGAGTGAATGATGGTATCTGCGGTAAGAGGCTAATAATTGGTCGCATTTTTTTTGTTTCATTGCCTACTTATTTTGTGAAAACTAAAGGTACACATACGACAAGACTAGAAACTGAGAAACCTGCCAGAGCTCTTGTTCCATAGACCGTAGTCCCGTAATGTTATTCTAATTCCCTCTACTTGTTCCTCATTGCCTTCTAGATTGCTGTGATGGGAGTGATGAATATGATAGCAACGTCACTTGTAAGAATACGTGCTGGGAAGCTGGCAAGTCGGCAAGGAAGAAGTTGAAGAAGAAAGTAGCTACATATAAAAGTGGTGTTGTTATTCGGAGTCAGGAAGTTGAAAGGGCAAAAGAGGCATTTGCTAAAGACAAAGCAGAGTTAGGAAAACTGAAGGGTGAAGAGAAAATACTCCAAGGGCTTGTTGACAAGCTCAAAGGTGCGGTCTTCGTAACTACTGGTCATTTGGCAAAGAGTGATATGTCAAGCAAATGTTGTTGAAGATGCTACTTTTCAACGGATAGCTTTTATGTTAAAGTAAGGCTTTCTATACTTTGCAGAGCAAAAGAGATTAATAGAGAAGGCAGAGGAAGAGGAGCGCTTAAGAAAAGAGAAAGAAGAAAAGAGAATGAAAGAAGAAGCAGAAAAACAAGCCGTTGATGAAAAGAAAATAACGGATGCCTCTCAAGAAGTAGATTCCGAGGAAACTAACGGGAATGTTCAAGAAGATGAAAGCAAGGTTGGCATTCTTTCTATATATTGCTTAACCTCCTGTCCACCTTTCCTATGCTGATTACTATCACCTCAGTTTGAAGAACTCATCATCTTCATCCATAATATCTGAAATCGACCTAAGTTGGGTGTTAGCATGTCAAGCATGTCTAATATGATGGTAGCTTTGTACTTACTAATTTATTATACTTGGGGAGTGAACCACCACCCTTCAAATGATTTTAATGCATTTACTCAAACATTCACATAAGTAATGAATAAATCAATGTTTCTTGTAGCTTTTATAATTCCTTTATCATTGAGCATGTCCACTAAAAATGTAAAACCTTAAATTGTTGGTTTAGTTTTAGGGTTTTGGACTAAATGAACTGAATTATTAACCATCTGGTTGCAAATGTGAATGTCGTATGCATATACACATCAAGAAACAGATACTCCCATTGTACCTTGGAGATTGGAGGTTCTATTGAAGCTATTTACAAGTTTTTCTTGAATCACGGTTCACCTAGAATGTCCATATGACTAAAGAACATACAAATGAATGGCCAGTGGGGAATATATATACTGTAGTAATACTCACATATGAGAATTAGGCATTTGCTGGCAACTTGTTTAATCATTGCTATAAAAAGATCTTTTATATTATTTTGTTATTCCTGTTGAACATAGGTAGCTGAACATCATGATGGACATGTCACGGACCATGACAATCATGCACCAGAAAGTGAGACATCTGTTGAGCAGGTATAATTTAGCTTTGGAATTACAAATTCAAAATTTTAATTGTTCACATTTCATTATGAAAATTGATCATTCATATATGTTGGGTTTCTATGTCAGCATGATCCTGAAAGCCAAGATGAGAATAGCATTAAAGCTGGAACTAGAGATGAATCGCCACTGGAGGAGACATCTGCAGGACCTATCAAAGAGCAGGTGGTGTAGTAACCGCTTTGCACCTGACTTGTGTCATTGAACTTGTTTAACATTTTTCCTTTGTTCTTTAGAAGCAATAGTAGAGATTGGTTTTGTGAGCTTCAACCCTCCGGGGATTGAACCTGTATAGAAAAAAAAAAAAATTGTGCATCCCCTCTCTTATAACTAGTAAACCAACATTCTCACATTTCCTCTTCTAATATGTTTAACCCTTTGCCCTTTTGGTGCTTCCATCTTGTAGACATCCCTCCAATTGGCTAAAAGCTAATACCTAATAGCCCCCAAAACTAATTAGCTACTGTGAATTGAGTCATATGATGGGAGATGGGTCATATGGATCCACATAGTGACAACTCTTGTAATATACTAATTAGCTGTTGTGATCCTAGGAAATTATATCAAGGTAGAGGATGTCATAACAATTCACGTAATATTCTCTTTGTTAATCAGTTCAGTTGATGAGCTCTGCAATGCGTAGTCATGTGTTGGCTGGATGTCTGATGCCTCATTAGCAAAATCTGCACCAGCACTTGCTAGTCTTTGCACATCATTGTTGTCCTTATCTCCAATTATACTCGGTTAAGTACAATTAAGCTTTTTTTAGGGTTGTTATTGCTCTTATACTATTACGATACCTCAAAAAAATATATCATACAAGCAATAATGTTTTATTTCTCTCTTGGGAATGCACTACAAGGTATGAAGCATTGTGGTGGTAAATTTTGCAGGACCCTAGTTCTGTCAACTCTGAAGGTTTATCAAGGGAGGAGTTGGGTCGTCTGGTAGCTTCTCGCTGGACTGGAGAAAAGGTAGATGAGGTTGGTAAAGATGATAAAAAGGGGCATGAAGATGAGCATGATATACCAGAACCTGCAGAAGAAGGACTTGAAGATGAATTAGATCTACCAGAACCCGCAGAAGAAAATTATGGCGGTTATCATTCAGAAGTTGAGGATGACAGGCATAAATTTGATGATGAAGAGTTCTCTAATGCATCAGATGATGAGTATGTTGATGATCATGAAGAACCTAACGAGTCTTATAAATCTGATGACGATCAGAAAGGTGATGACCATTCAGGTACAATGTTTTATACGACTTACTACTATTCCTGTCCTTTTTATATGTGGTTATTGATTATTTATATTTTGTTTGTTCTTTCAGATTTAACCGCCTCAGGACAAGCATCATGGTTGGACAAGATTCAGCAAACTGTACAAAATGTTTTGCAAGCATTCAACTTTTTCAAGACCCCTGTGGATTTATCAGGTAAGTCGTATATACTAGTTTTGCTGATCCTTCATGGGTCACGGAGAGATGATGTAACACTTATACACCTACTTTTATAGAGGCTTCACTTGTTCGGAAGGAGTATGATGATGCTAGCTCAAAGCTGTCCAAAATTCAGTCTAGGATATCCACTCTGACTGATAAGCTAAAACAGGATTTTGGTAAGTCAGTTGAAACTTTGTTTGCTTGGTGATTGAGTGGACCAGTCACCTGTCTATTATTTTTTAGCTATTAATGATATTGCTATAGTTTATACTTTATTGTTCTTTCTTGCCATTAATGAAAATACTGCTTAAGCCATCCAGTCAAGTTTTTTAAAACTAATTATTAAGATTAATGAAAATCTTGCTGACACGGTCCCTTAGCAAAAGCTATCTGTTAGCATGATTTTGCCTAGGCTGGAAAAGCTGAGCTTTTAAAATTGCTAAAGAACAACTCTCAGAGTGGCATTTACAGGAAAGTGCAAGCCAACCATAGAAATAAAGAAGAGACTTTTCTAAATCTGTCATATATATTTTTCCAGTTTTCTGTTGAGCTGACATGAGAGTCATCCGTTCCATTTACAAAATTTTCCTTTTAATACCTAAAAACTTTAGTACATTTTTACTTTTGAGCCTTCATTTCTGTAGAACAATATATTGTTCGGTGTTACGAGTTAATTGCTATTCTGGGTGTTGACTTCATCTGGTTTATTAGTGTACTTAGTATAATACATTCCCTCGGTAAATGTCTGGAAAATTGAAATTAATTGAAAGAATGTATTTTTTTAGGTAAGGAGAAGGAGTTCTATTACTTTTATGACCAGTGCTTTGAGAACAAGGATGGCAAGTATGTATACTTTTAGGCATCCGATCTCACATGCTTTCTCTCTTTTCTTTAAACCTTTCTGCGATTTATTTTATTATAATCCTGTATCCGGTTAATTCCACTCATTTGTGAATTTTGCTCCTAATTGATAGGTATCTTTACAAGGTCTGTCCATACAAGAAAGCTTCACAGGTTGAAGGACACAGTTCCACTAATCTGGGGTATGTTTGTTCTACTCCTTTCATATTTACTAATTTTTAATGTTATTTCCAAATATAATCCATTGATTTAACTCCATTATGTAGATGTCTAGTTCTGTTCAATGGATCAAACTACTTTTTAATGAAAAGATCCATGGTGATATGTAATGGACATTCATTGAAAGTGGGCAAACTTTCTCCTAAGATGTACTTACATTTTTCAGTACAATAGTTTGCAAAATAAATATAGAATCTTGAAAGGTTGAGCTGGCCTTGGCCTGGAACAATGGCTGAGTTTCTAGAATTCATAGTGAGAAAGTCATGATCAAAGTTAATTGTCAGTGATCATGGATAGTTTTCCTACTATGTAGGTTTGTGGGCCTTCGCAGATTAGCAACTTTGTATGTTATTTATATTACATAATCATGTTCAAATGATTAATTCTATTCATGATCTTTCAGGAATGCCATTTGAGGAATAGCTAAGTTTACGAGAGTATAAGTTTTTTCTCTTCATTTTGTAGTGTCTACACAGAATGTATTGCTCCTGCTTTGCTGCCATTTAGCTTTGAACGTCAGTCAGTTTCTAGAATATGTAGGTACTTGATTTTAGAGATGCTGCAGAATAACTTGTTTGCTTGGTTTTAGCCTCCCGATCCACAAACTAGCTTAACAGGTGTGACTGAGGGTTGTATCTGAGATACTAGGAAGAAAATTATAGTTTCCTTTTTGCTTATGATGTCCCATGTGTAAAGTTTACACCCTAAAACTCTAATCATATGCATGCAGCATGCAAACATGCATGTCAAGCAGTGCGTCATCACTCCTGGAATAGTGTTTTGCAATTATCTTGTACCATAAAATGAAATTTTCTGCCATCAGGCGCTGGGACAAATTTGAAGAGTCCTACAGAGAAATGCACTTCTCAAATGGAGACAAATGCTGGAATGGCCCTGACCGAAGCCTAAAGGTACTTCCTGTTTTCCATGCTTGCGTTCTTTTTATTAGTACACATTGTTTATTTCTGTTTGCAGGTCTAAAAATTTAACTATATGGCTTAATTATTGTGCAGGTTAGGCTTAGATGTGGGTTGAGTAATGAGCTTAATGATGTAGACGAGCCCAGCAGATGCGAGTATGTAGATTTCTCTCAATACAATTTCCATCTTTACTAAAAATGCGCATTACATCATCTTATACCCATATTTCTCGTGGCAGATATGTGGCTGTATTGTCAACTCCAGCACTATGCGTCGAAGAGAAGCTGAAGGTTCTTTCTCTTCCTTTTACGATTGTCTTTTTCTTTTTTCTTTCACCCCATAGATTTGGAGCTTATAGAGTTCTGGCTAATGTAACAGGAGCTGGAACAGAATCTCGAGGGCATGTCTTCGAACCAGCCCGGCCATGATGAGCTCTAAACTATTCTGGTGACACGAGTAATAAATTGCCATTAGGAAACATATCTCACCATCACATCCATAGGACCATAAGAGATGTCAATGAGGCACATGAATAGACAAGCGTGAAACTGGAGATCTTGGGAGCAGCCTTCAGATTACCACCGAAGCAGAGTTAGCTTGGCTAGAAATTTTTTGAGCAAAGTGGTAGGATGTTGGAAATTTTCGCCTTATCCTGATTTCTTAGTAGAGGCAAACTGCAAGTCTGCAACTGAGTTTTTTGCCCCCTTTGACGTTTTCTTCTTTCTTTCTATTTATTTAGGTCGTCTCAAAGACGCTAGACTTTCGTTTATAACAATCAGGGAGGGGTACTTATTACCAGTGATGCATAGTATGTCTGAATTACCCTGGGTACTTTGCTCTGGATGCAACATTTGTCACACTGTTTTTGATCAAATGCACAACAAGGACGATGTTCTCTGAAGACATTATATCTGCATGTCTGTCAGTGTTTAGTGAGTTATGAACTGAACTCACCAGGAATTTCACTGTGAATGCCTGAATGGAGATCAACAAGATGCTTAACAGCAATCCAGAAAGATGAGCATCAGGTAGGTTGCAAACGTTGGGGATTAACAGGGAACATTGGAGATTACTCATGCACGGTTGCCACCAGCATGTAGAGTGGCAAACATGATTGGCATTGGCTCAAGGTGAGGCTTCACGCAGCACGAGGAGCTCCCACTGTGCTCGAGCGTTCCCTTGGCCAAGAAAGGGTTATTTAAAATTAGGGGTGAAAACGGATCGGATATGGTCGGGTAGTAGGTGATTTCATATCATATCCTAATTATTTTTTTCAGATACAGGTATGGGTAGGGGTAGTTAAAATCGGGTAGGATACGGGTACGGGTAGAGGTATTTCGGAACGAGTAGAAAACGGGTATCGGATACTATACAAACAGGTACTATACGGATAGCAGGTACTTAGTCGGATAGTACGCATATTGCATAAAAATCGAAAAGGTAGGCACCATTGAATCTGAGTTGCTTCATAAAGTTTTATTGGCCCCGTTTGGGACAACTTCTACTTTAAAAAAGTGGATTGTTTGTCGAACGGGAGGATATGTGCATGTGCCTACCTTTTCTTAAACCGATATTTGGTCTCATCTTTCATCATATTTCAATTTTTTTAGACGGTGGAACAATTGCTTAGTGCAGTCGTCTTAAGGCTCATAACTTAGAGTCATAGGTTCAAATCTTGAAAAATACTAGTAAGAAATCCACACAAATAACCCACCCGAACTTTGAATCAAACTTAGGTCATTAGCTGGATGAAGGAGCGAAATGGCGATCAGGGGGCGTGAATGAGCACAAATAAAATCCCCCCTGAAATGAATCCAACCAAAACCTCACTTCAAAAAATTCAGCATAGAAGAGCAAAAACAGAAAAATCTGTTCTGATCGACACTACTGCAGCACAGGAGGTGGTAGTGCCAAATGTTGGTACTATTGCTTGTTCTGGGCGGTAGTGCCAGAGGTCGGTATTACCGCTCGTTCTGAGTTGTAGTGCTAGCTTCAAGAACAGAGAGCAAAAACAACACGATCCCAAAACCAAAATTGATGAACTTTTAGATCAGCTGGTCCAACACCAATGAAACTTTGTATGCACCTTCTTATGGAGGTCAGGAACCTATTTCCAATTCAAAGGATTAATATCAAAGTTCCAACCTTTTTCCAATTCAAAGGAAGTGCACCAAAACCAGGGCAAAAACTAAAATCTTGATCTTGGACTTGTTCATGGGGTTTTGATGATCAAGGTGATCTTAGATAACCTCCCACTTATCATAGCAAGCAAGAACACAAGAAAAGAACCACACAAACACGATCTACAAGTATAGTTCTTTTCAAGTAAAAGAGATTAGTTTATTGCAATGAAAAGCATAAGGTTTGCCTAGATGATTGATATATGATCCGAAGAAGACTCATCCATTAATCATCCGTCCTTAGCATAAGATTCACAAGCATTTAGAAGGAGGAGAGACAAATCCAAATGTGCGAAAAGTAAATAGCAAGAACTTAATGTACGAATTTTAAATGCTGAATTTAAGACATAATGTAAATGATAAAATTAAATTCAGAATAATAATAAAATAATTTTTTTTCTTGAATGAAAGGTTTACAAAGCTTCATAACAAAATAGGCAAATCTCAAAAGGGCACCAAAACCTTCAAAGGGAGAGACACCCCTCTCCCTCTCTATTTATAGCCTTTATGAGTCATCATCAACCCTTAAATGAGTTCTTTCAATCCTAAGGAACCTCATCAAGAGTTAGGATTGACTCACCTACTTATACATGGGCTAACTCGAAACCCACTAACATAATGGGTTTTGCATGCTTCTCAAAGCAGGCTAACTTGACCGCTATTCTATACTCTAAACCGTGATTCAGTGACTCTCCTTGATCCGAGCAGCTCCAAATTAGTATCCAATTTGTTCACTTGTCTGCATGGCTCACATCAACTTTGTCTCCGATCATCCTTCGGCGATTCCCCACTGTCTGGACCTCAACGCAGATCGCCTATTCCCGATCATCCTTCGCCTCATCATGACCTAGCACCGACGCCCTACAATCATCATAGATAAGGAACCCATCACATAGCAATATCCAAAATGATATACAGTAATCATCCAATTGCTCAAAATAAATTAGATCTCGTTCATAAAGTCGGCACTACCGCGAGCCATAGGCCGGTAATACCGCAAGTCCAGTACTACCGCACCTTGATCGTCGATAGTGTTGATTGCTCTGAAAAAAATAACTACCGCCATTCGTAGGCTGGTAGTACCGCTACCCCGGTACTACCTCTCTAAAGGCCGGTAGTGCCGTTCAGTTCAACCTCAGAGGAAAACCCAACACAAACCGTAGGCCGACACTACCGCTGCCTGGATTCGGTAGTGCCGCAGGTCGGTGCTATGGCCCCCTAGACCTAGTAGTGCCGCCTAAGCCAAACACAACTCAGAATGCTTCAATTTGAAATCCAATTCAAATCAAACTCAAACCTGAGCACACCTTGCTCAAAAATAGTCAAATACTCATCGCAAAACAAGGATAAACCTCTACATGGTCTTTCACTAGAAAGACAGAATGCCACACCGCTAGGCTATCCTATGGTTGACGGTCTCATCTTTCATTGACATTGTCTAAATTAAACCATACAACATCTATGTTCATTTTATTCGCTCAATTATTTAACCCATCTTGCATAAGGTAATTAAATGAACTGGTTTCGGAAGCGAGAGGAGAAGGGGAGTTTCTCCTTTATGTCATGAAAGGCTTTTTTTTTTTGATAATTTATTATATACTACTGAAAAGATTGGCGGTGCTCGAATTTCTTGCGGACTAAAAAGCTTTTCTCCATTTGGCCATAGGAAAGGACCATTTTGCCCTTTGTGTCCCATGCTTGCACACTTTTACGAAATACGATTCTCTCCCGCTGACATTATCTAAACACAATCAGCTAATAAATATCCGATTTTACTTTGTATTCTCTAAAGATATGTATTGAATATAATACCTAGAGATAATTTAATTATTTTTAATATTTATTGTCTATGTACCAATGAAATATGTCTTCTACTTTTTTAGCAAAATGGAGTAAATAGCCCATGCTTTTCTTCTTCTTCTAATTCCATCCTTCCAGAATAAAGGGCATGACCATTTTGAACCTTGGCTCGAAAGTCGAAACACCTGCCTGGTCAAATCCAACGGGCAATGGGGCTTCACTTCCAATGCGCATGGATGTACGAAGACCGGAGACAGCACAGCCTGTTTGACGGAATGACGGACCGGAAGAACCACACTGCTACTGGCTACTGCTCGTAACAAAGAGATGCCGTTTTGTAGTAACCAACAATATACAATTCCGCCGGTATTCTGTATAATTCCTTCGTATCAAAATCATTTTTAATGGGCACATATGGTAAATTTTTTTAGAATATTTAAAATTTGTATATATAGTTTTTACGGAGCTTACATAACAAAGATGGTTTATAATAGATACATGCCCTCACTTAATAGTAACACGGGTAAATATTTTGGATTTTTCGTGAATTTAAAGCCATAAAACTACAAATTCATAATGGTAAAGTTGTACCGTGAAACTATGTTTTTGTGTTAGGCAGTGTTCCTATGATTCCAATACAAATCTCATAAATCTTGAAACAAATAAAGATATAACTAATCATTATACCATTTATTTATAACTTAAAAAACTATAGAAACACATCTCTTTCATGTTTTGCTTGCCATTTGTACTGGAGAAAATTGTCATTCTGCCACTTTCGAGATGTGGTTTCGCCCAAATGCCACTCCGAAGATTGCACACTATAAAATGCCACCCTCAAGAATTGGCAACTCGCTGGCATGCCATTTTGGGGCTTTAAAATGATTTTCAGCCCATTTTCGAGTTGGAGTGACCATTTTGCCCTTAAGTTAATTTTCCTTGTACCTTTTTTAATTCCATTATAACCTTAATCTTTACACAAAAATTACCACTAACACAAAGTAGTATATATTTTATTTTTCAAAGCAATTAAGAACATTTAAGTTAATTTTTCTTGTACCTTTTTTAATTCCATTATAACCTTAATCTTTACATAAAATTAAAATACCTCTCGTAAAAATAAAGAGGGACATGCGGATAATATTTATCAAATCTCATAAATAAATAACTATAGTTAAGAGAATAAATAGAGACGTAGAATTAAAAAAAAAAGATCTCGAAAGAAGTATCTATCTACCGATTCTACCCGTGGGCAGAAGTGTCATTTCACCCGAAAAATCCACCGAAATCAACCAAAATGGTATGAAAATGAAGTGAAATTGAAGGGAGTGTCATTTTGGCGATTGCAAAGTAGAGGATGGCATTTGGGCGAAACCGCATCTCGAAAGTGGCAGAATGACAATTTTCTCTTTGTACTGTACGTAGCAGCACCATCAGCTAGCAGGTTCACCCCTGGGCTGTGCCGGTGGTTTTGGCCGACCCATGTCGGTAGAGAGAGAGACTTTGCAGAGGAGAGTGAGAGCACCGCCGCATCGATCACCCATTGGTTTTCTCTCTCCTTCCCATTCACATCGCCGCTATTTAACGTCTCCATCCGCCCCATTCTTGGAGAGCAAGAAGCACATCAACACCCGCAGGCAGCCTCGTTCTTGGAGAGAGGGAGAAGAGAGGAGATCAAGAATCCCCACTCCATCTCCTCCGCCTCCTCTGGGTCCTCCGTCGCGCAGATCTAGCGAGCGATGGTGATGGGCGGGGAGCAGCTGCTGCAGCAGGCGGATGGGGGGCACGGCGCCGCGGTGATGCGGCGGCGGCCCAAGACCAAGATCGTCTGCACTCTGGGGCCGGCGTCGCGGTCGGTGGAGATGATCGAACGCCTGCTGCGGGCCGGGATGTGCGTCGCCCGCTTCAACTTCTCCCACGGCTCCCACGAGTACCACCAGGAGACCCTCGACAACCTCCGCGCCGCCATGGACAACACCGGCATCCTCTGCGCCGTCATGCTCGACACCAAGGTACGGGACCCTTTCTTCCTTTCTTTGACCCTTCTTGATCTTGGTGATTCCGTGCCTCTCGGTGCCTAATTTGCTGCCTGCTTCGGTTAGGTTTATGCTGTTCTTTTCAGCGCTAACTTCTTTCTTTTTCTCTCCTATTAATATTTGTAGATGGATTTAGCAAAGGTTAGTTTGGCCTTGTGGTTTTTGCGTTTACGGTCGACCCTGAACCCTGCGTTTTTTTTTTGTACCTTTAGGCGACCATTTTCGCTATTATTTGCAACTTTTAGGCTAATTTGCCATGTTTCTTGATCTTGTTCTTGGATGTGATCTCTGGTTTTCGTGAACTGTTGCTTGTTCTTGGTTCTTGTGGCCTAAATCTTGACTTTTCTGCTGGTCAACACATCGCTTTTGGCTGAAATTTGTTTGGCTGCTTGTGCATGTTAGTACTTTTCCGTACTAGGGGTTAATCTGCCTGCAATTTAAGCGGCAGAATGTGGATGACCAATAGGCATTACACTCAAATTTCTGAAGATCTAGCGATTAATTGTCGGCACTTGGCAGTTAGCTTGGATTTCATGTGAATTTCGCAATCGGATGGAACAAAACGCTGTACTAGTCCCCCCTGAATTTCGCATTCACTGTTGGCTGTGGTCCTCATTCTACAGGCATTTCATTGTTAATGAATTTAGTTTTTTCCTCGTCTGTTTTTGACTTGGGTGCTAATGGGGAGTGTGAGTGTCCCAGCTAATTTGCAACCGTCCAAAATAACTGTGAAAAATGCTAATAACATCAAACTTTCAACCTTTACCTTAGCTGATGTAAGAAATAAAGATGAGGAATCGTTGCGAGAATAATTTAACAAATGAAAGTTTCACAGATCTTTTTTGTTCTGACCATTTCTTTGTTTGCACCTATGCACTGATCTTACATTGTCATTGCTCCAACTTCCTTGGTTACATCTTCTTCTTTTTTCAAGAATACCTAAGAGGAACTAGGCATTTTCTTTAATTAAGAATGAAATAGGCACCCAAATTCACACCCACACCTCCCACCAACTGAGCTAGGCTCATTTCCTACTTCCTTGGTTTCATCTGGAGACCCAAGTTCCATTGTTGTGGATGATATTGAAGCGAACTTTTATGTATATCGCCATCAAATTGAGTATAGATTTTTACTATCACGTTGCACATGGGGATTATGTGTTGAAGTAATGTTGTTTAATTACTTGTTTATTGGATACACAATGTTTGTTACATGCATTTTTCCAAATAGGCAAATACGGCTTCGGACCAGTTGCCTTCAGACGTGACACCGTTTAAAATGTTGGTTGGGAGCTACTAGGAAATGTATATGCAGTATGCGGAGGATGAACATAACTAGCTCAAATATTATATGAGGCCAGCCTTATCGAATCACAAAATTAATTCCAGGCAACTTATGGATCTGCCGGTTTACCCATTACTTGGGATTAAGACCCCGTTTGGTACGGTTCCAGATTCTAGTAGAAACGGAAACGGTTTTAGATTCTTGGTAGAAACGTTTCAGGTAGAATCAGAATCACTTTCTGCGAATCATTTGGTATGGTTTCAGATTCTGGTAGAAACTAGTGAAACGGGGTTGAGGGTGATTCAACCACGGTGTGGAAAAAGAAGAAACGTTTCGAGGAGAATCGTTCCAAGTTTTAGCCTGTTTGGCTGTGTTTCTCCCAGATTCTAGTAGAAACAGCTCGGTTCTAAGTTGCCAAACGGAGCCTAAGTTACCGTAGTCTTGGCCCTCAAATATATGGTTAATGTGGTCACGCTGGTCTTGTTATATGCTTTCTGTAAGGAAAAATTGGTTCTTTACCATCCAAAGATGCCGACTTAAGTTTTATATCACCGAAATTCACAAGTACATTTTAATAGCATTGAAAGATTACTCCGTTCAGTTTTTTACCGTTTCGTCCACCTTGCCTCTCAGCCGTTTAGTATGGCCATTTTGCCCCTCGTCACTCACTGCTAATACCCCTCCCAGCCAAACAACCTTCATTACCAATCCCCTCCAAGCTCATTCATTCAAATCATGCTTGTCGTGCCGTCCTCCTTGAGCTACCTCACCGCCTGCTCTGTGCCACCCACTGTGATCACTTCGGTCACCGCCTGCTTGCTGCAGGCCATGACCAAGTTGAGCAGCGCAGCTGCCGTGTTCTACCTCACTCACCATCTCTACGCCTCCTGGTTCGACAAGGTCGACGAGCGCAAAGAGCGCCTGCATGACGCCTAGCTTGACGAGCGTGGCGCGGTTGAGCGGGTAGAGCGTGACGCCGAACAGCGCCTTGAGGGTTTCCTTGGTCATGCGGGTGTTTGGCACAACGCTAAGGAGGGAGACGAGCATGGCTGTGACGGCGTCGAGTAGGCTGGTGGTGGACATGAGCTGCTCCCGCACAGAGATTGAGATGTTGAGGAGAGTGGCTGCTGCATCATCGAAGGCACCCATTGATGTAGCGGCGCTTCTCAGGGGGCCGTGGAGCTCGATAGTCCAGGCCAGCTGCGACCAATGGATCTTGGTGATGGCGGACCAGGGTAAGGGGGTGTCCAAAGGACGAATAGAGACATGATGAATTGTTTGTGAAACAAAAGGAAATTGTATAGATGATTGATTATTTTGGTAATAGTTGCAAGTTGTGTTCAGTAAAGGAAAAATGCTATCGTGGTTAAAATAAAAAGGATATTGTATTGTTTATACCTATAATTTTGTGCAAGAAAAAAAATGTTTCTAGAATCAATTACCGCATGAGAGAGCTAAAGCTTCCGATGGCTTTAAGTTGAGATGTTGAAGCTGAAGCTTCTCTTAACAGAACTCACAGCAGGCCCAGCCTGGAACACCTGGGAGGTTTGATCCTTGTTTCATGATTGTTATTGAATTGTCAAAGAAATGATGAAATATCACATGTTTGTGGGAATTTGAACTGATGACCACCCTTTGACCACAACATGGAGTAACCAACCAAGCAGGCCTTGGCTTTTTATGTTTAGGAACAGGGATTGTGTGCTATACATTATCTGTATTCTAGCATGTTTGGGTTACCCTCATGAATTATATTTATTTAATTTTTAGGACTAATGTTACTAGCTGGTTATGTGCTCACATGTTCTTTGTGCTGGCTTCCTGCCCTCCTGGTATATAGTCTTAGTCTATGAAAAGAATATTGCAATGTGAAGACTAATAATTAAACTTGAACAACACAGCATTAGTGTATGTACAAATGTTTCTGACTTGTACATAGTTTATGCTGCATTGGTAAGGCATATTTCAGTGTTATGGCCTTTTAGCTATGATATGCCTTTGTTTTTTTTCTTTTAGCATTAAACAGAGTATATGGGTTGTAAAATTTGATCATAGCAACAAGTAGCATCTGTGTGTTTTAGCAAATTTCAGTATGCATGGCTGCACGGACTTGTACAGTGTACTTGGGGGTGATGGTGATACTGTGTGAGGTCCCTGTTGGAAATAGATACTTAGAACACAAGTCCCTGTGAATGTTAGACATACTATGATAAACATACAGTCATGCACCTAAGAATGATTTTTCTATCTGCATGGATCTTAGCATCAGCTTCTTGATAGTTACAAGAGTGTAACGGGAATTATCTCTTTTTTGCTTGGGTAGTTGGGTTTTATGACTAATGAAACAATATTTGATCTCCCGAGCCTCTTATCTGTAGAATCATAAATGAAATACTTATCTTTTTTTGTGCACTATTGTCGTTATATACAATGTTTACTTGATCAGGTGTTCATTGGATTCAGGGTCCAGAGATCCGAACTGGTTTTTTGAAAGATGGAAAGCCTATACAGTTGAAAAAGGGTCAAGAAATTACAATTTCCACTGATTATGCCATCAAGGGTGAGGAAAACATGATTTCAATGAGTTACAAGAAGCTAGCAGTGGATCTGAAGCCAGGCAGTGTCATACTATGCGCTGATGGTACCATCACTCTCACTGTGCTTCACTGTGATAAAGAGCAAGGCTTGGTTCGTTGCCGTTGTGAAAACACTGCTATGCTTGGTGAGAGGAAGAATGTTAATCTTCCAGGGGTCATTGTTGATCTCCCAACACTCACTGAAAAGGATCGGGAGGACATTCTTAAATGGGGTGTCCCCAACAAGATTGACATGATTGCATTGTCATTTGTCCGCAAAGGTTCAGATCTTGTAGAGGTCAGGAAGGTGCTTGGGGAGCACGCCAAGTCAATAATGCTGATGTCAAAGGTATGGCATTCTCATTTGGGTATTACACTTGTACACTTAACGTAGCAAGATCATAATCGTTTTGAATGTGCAGGTTGAGAATCAAGAGGGAGTAGCTAACTTCGATGATATTCTGGCAAACTCTGATGCTTTTATGGTGGCAAGAGGTGATTTGGGGATGGAAATACCTATCGAGAAGATCTTTTTTGCACAGAAGGTGATGATTTTCAAGTGCAACATTCAGGGCAAGCCAGTGGTGACTGCAACGCAGATGTTGGAATCTATGATCAAGTCTCCTCGCCCAACCAGAGCAGAAGCAACTGATGTTGCCAACGCAGTTCTTGATGGCTCCGACTGTGTCATGCTCAGTGGCGAGACAGCTGCTGGGGCTTATCCAGAGCTCGCAGTGCAAACTATGGCCAAGATCTGCCTGCAAGCAGAATCATGCGTCGACTATGCTGCTGTTTTCAAATCAATCATGGCATCTGCTCCAATTCCCATGAGCCCATTGGAGAGCCTTGCATCATCAGCTGTCCGCACAGCAAACTCTGCTAAGGCGGCACTTATCCTGGTCCTGACTAAGGGAGGAACAACTGCGAGGCTTGTGGCCAAGTATAGGCCATCCATGCCAATACTGTCTGTCGTGGTTCCTGAGTTGAAGACCGATTCCTTCGACTGGACCTGCAGCGACGAGGGGCCTGCGAGGCATAGCCTTATTGTGAGGGGCGTGATCCCAATGCTGAGTGCCGCCACTGCCAAGGCCTTCGACACTGAAGCCACTGAAGAAGCTCTCGGGTTTGCTATCAAGAACGCCAAGTCGATGGGGCTTTGCAACACCGGCGAGTCGGTCGTGGCCCTGCACCGGATTGGGGCCGCATCTGTCATCAAGCTCTTGACTGTGAAATAGTGGCAGACAAGGGAGACCGTTTTGCTTGGGGAAATTTTTTGCGCGGCTGCTTAATATGCGCATACCCACAGTTTTTGTTGCCAAAATTGCGACTTTGCATTCTGGTACAGCACTTGATGTTATCAAGTTGTGGCTGTTTACCATTTACTAGAGGTTAGCCTTATTGAAACGGCACTATTATAGTAGCTTTCTGTTCTTTTGCTGCTGCTTCTGCCACTGTTGAACTTGATAGTTGTTTTACCTGTTTCCTGGTTGTTTGTTCTGTTTTCTTGGCTGCAATTTGGTGATTCGTGGTTTCATCTTGATATGGTGAGCTATTATAGTCAATTACACCCAGGGATCTAGATATTGTTACCACTGTCGGGTTTATCATTTCATATCCGGTTCTGTGGGGAATTGAATAGTGATGAATGATGATGCACACCACTTGGGAAAGCGAATCAAACGACAACCATACAAAATTCTGCATATGGATGGGTCCATGATGAGTAGTTCTATGAAACGATGTAAGAAAGATCAACGAAACTACCGTACCCAGCTCTAGCAATTGTACGAGACTCCGAATCACCAAGCACTAGGTTTTGGATTTTCGGAGAAACTACTATGACAATTCTGCATTCCAAATGCGGTAGAGGAGAGAGAACACGTTTACGAGCTGCTTATGGAATTTGTTATAACCCTGATTAGTACCCTGGAAAAATCAAACATGAACTGTATTTTACCTTTATTAGCACCCAATTCACACAAGAGGCCAGTTAGGGCATGTACAATACAAGATACTTATGAGTGCTTAAAGAGAGATAATATAACCATGTTATCGAGCACAAATGTAAAAGTCATTTTCTCCAATGAAAGCATCTCTTTTCTAGGTGCTTAGTTGTTATATTATGTATTAATTTGATACAGTTATACACTTAGGATGTGTTTGACTGATGGGATGAAGTTGAATGGATGGAATGGTTCTGTACCATTTGATTCCATTACTTTAGGCGAATGGAATGGTTCAGCATCTATAGAGAATATTCTTCAAATTTGTATAACTTGGTTCAGGATAGGATGGTTTTATTCAAGCAACCAAACACATGTCTTTTTTCTTAAACTAGCATATGCATGTACTACTTGGTACAAGCAACCAAACACACCCTTATGGGCTGTTTGGTTGCCTTCTCAACTCAGCCAGGCTATATGAGTAGAGCCAGGCTGGTGGGAGCCAGGCTGAGTGGATGCAAGGAGTTGCTGTTTGGTTGCCTGTATGAGTGGAGCCAGGCTGACAAGAGATGTTGTTTGGTTGCCTGTATGAGTGTAGCCAGGCTGACAAGAGATGCTGTTTGGTTCATTGTATGAGCTGATGCAGGCTAACAAGAGAACGTGTTTGGTTCAGGAATGCGCAATGACCAAGGAAGAGAAATGATTATGTTCTCTCAATTATTTTGCACGACAAAGGTGTATTCCAACTAATAGAGGTATAAACTTTTTTTATTTTCATGGTGTAAATCCTAATTTCCTCAATGTTGACGAGAAAATAGCAGATGGTAGGGAATGTGGACAGAAGGTCTTTTCCATGGTAGCGTATTTTCTTGGGAAGATGGTTTGGGCTAAAGGTTATAGAGAAATGATAGATTAGTTTGGAAACCATCAATGGAGATCCTAGCTCTGATGGCTCGGATCCAGTTGTTGTTGTCCAGCTCAACGTGTTCTATTTTTCCTCCTTGTTAGTCTGAACTCTGAAGAGATTTGGTGCTAGTGCTAGCACATGTCGCCCTCTAGCCAAATGTGCTATGCACAACAACACAAAACACATGTTTAGATCATCCATCAAAACACATGTTTAGCATGTTTAGCATTGCAAAAGCCTCAACTGTCCTATGCACAGCAACAGTTGACCTAAATTGAAACTGAACACAAAACAGTGATGTCCTATGCACAGCAACAGTTGAGGAAATAACAAAAGACAACGTATAGAAATTATCAGATGCACGTTGAACTCATCAAGCATAGATAAATAACAGCAAGGATCAGTACATTTGAGCCATCCAAATTGATATAAAAGTTCATAGCCATCCAAATAACATGTTTAGTCATGTACTACATTTCAGGTCCATCCAAAATGTTTAGTAATAGCAAAATAAAAGTTCATAGCAACATCCAAAATGATATAAAAGTTCATAGCAACATCACAGTGATTCAGACTTGGTTCAGTACCATCTAGAAGGCAAAATGAAAGTTTCCATAGCCACATCACAGTGTTTCAGAGGTTATGCATCGCACAAAATGACCGCAGCCACATAGCACGATGGTTCTCATTCATAGTCACAAATGCAGCACCTTGCGCCCTGTTATCCACCAAATAAGTGAAAGCAACAAACAAGACATCCTCCACGAACCCAGTCATGTTCATGACAGCCCCGTACAAGTCAGGATGCACCTCATGCACGGCAGTCTCTCTAATGGCAGCTGCGACATTATTGACTGCCTCGGTCATGCCAGACATTAGAAGGGTTTCCTCATCAGACATAAATCTCTTCCTTTTCTTATCCCTTTTGGACGCACTACCTGCATCTTTAGTTTGTGCATTGGTCTTGTTTGAAACCTCGTGGCTATCATTGCTAGGCTCGTCATTTGGATTGTCCATGAAGTCACTTGGGTCCCCAAGTGCCTCATTAGATCCCATGGCATATTTCCCAGTAGCCATACCACTCCCAAATATAGCCATCATTGCCATATAGTTGTCAATGGGTTTGTTCAGATACTCAGCATCCTTAGGATGTGCCTACAAATATAAGATACAGTAAGAAGGCTTTAAAATACATGTCTTGTGTGCTTTGATATACATGTAAAATACGTGTTAACATCATGACCAAACAGCAACAAGTAGGATCGTGTGACAAAAGTTAACCGTCCTTGCATCATTTTGAACCTTGATGTTGACATTTACGCGATTTCTGTAATGGAAAATATGTGATTTCTGTACCAGTTTCAGCATATATGTACCCATGTTGTCCTATTAGCACCTTGGGTGAGAAAATCGTAATGCTGTGTTCACCGTGTGTTCGTTTTGCAGTATAAATTAACTACTTCTTTCCTATCAGGATGGAAGGCATACTATGCAGCTACAGAATATGACCCAATTCATTAATGTTATAAAAGATAACAAATATGGCTCATTGTCTTTCATGTTTGGAACGAACAAAATGGATTGGGAAAGTGTAAATTAATTGTGTAGACAAGTCCAGGCACAGATCAAAAGACAGAATGGCAGTACTTGTGGAGCATTAGTGACATATATATTAACCAATAAATGAAGGTACTAATAAAGTTAGGCTCAATGACATACCTTAATGTGACCCATATAGTGCTCCTCCTCCAACACTATCATGTGGTTAACCTCATCCCAGTTTGCTCCACTCAAATCTCTAAGCTTAGTAACCTTCACCCACTTTTGACGCCATTTACGAAGATGATTGTACACTTGTGTGCCACTCACATCACTGCCAGTGAACTCTTTGAGATCCTTCGCCACTTTGTTGTAGTGAACCTCCTTGAATCCTTTATCAGTTCTTACCCCACTTTTTATAAGCTCACTCATGCGACGGAGGACAAATGAAGACATCACATTGGTCCACCTCATTTGAACCCTTCCAGACTTCCCATTGTCATCGGCACTACCTCCAATATCAATAATCTCCTCAGCCATAGTCTGAAATAAATAGAAAGAGCAAAAACATGATTGGACAATACTTAACCATATTGAGAGCACCAACATAATTGGACAAAAAACGTCACTGGATAGCACTTAACCATATTAGAGGAGCACAAAATTACAATAGTTGTCCAAAATGCAGTGTAATACATATTACAATAATTATTACAATAGGTGTCCATAATGCAGTCCCATAACTAGAATTATTACAAGAACTCATCACACATGAGAATTGCCTCTATTAGCCCACATGGCATTAGCCCACTCATCCCTCTTGGCTGCCCAAGCAGAGTTATCTTCAGAAGAGGAAGCCTCGACATTGGCATGTTGGACAGCACTAATATCATTATTGGGCACCCAATCTTCCTCTCCCGGAACCATCTCATCTTGCCCATGTAGAAGAATCCAATTGTGTAGAATGCAACAAGCCAAAACTAACTTCACTTGGGTCTTGTATGGGTGAAAAGGCTTGTTGTCTACAATGCAAAAACGATTCTTCAATGCCCCAAAAGCTCTTTCAACCGTGACACGAAGGCTGGAATGTCTTAAGTTAAACAACTCTTTTGGATTAGTAGGATAGTGCCTTCCGTCGTACTCATTTAAATGATACCTAGTAGCCCGATAAGGTGGCAAAAACCCAGGTCGACATGCATATCCAGCATCTACCAAGTACCATTTCCCTAACAATTCAACAAAATAAATTAGTTTTTTGTGTTATCGAATAGGTCACCATAACAAATGCACCTAATAGTTATGTTAAACATTACCTGGTGCAACCCGTAACCCATCATTTCGTTCTAATGCATCGGCTAGGATTGTCGCATCGTGTGCTGATCCCTCCCAACCAGCTAGTACATAAGTGAACCTTAGATCAAAATCGACAGCGGCTAGCACATTTTGGGTGGGATATGGCTTTCTACCCCTAAAAGCAGCAACATTTGCCTTTGGAACTCTTGCACGCACATGAGTACCGTCAATAGCACCCACACAGTCCTATATCAAGCAAAGTGATTATTACAAACCATATAATCAAACAACACAAACTAAACCTAACAAAATGTCGCATGTATTACCTTAAAATAGGGATACCACCTCGTACTCGAGCTGATCTTTACGGGTGTCTCATTGGAGGGGGGCCTAATCATCTCATCTCGCAGCTCTCCAATAGCATACAAGACTTCCTTGAAGTACCGACTCACTGTTTCTATGGATCGCCTAAATGTGTGATGGATAACTCTGAATCTTTGGTTATGCCCAACTACATGGAGGAACATTGCAACTTGCTCCTCTATACTTGTGTGTATGCTATCACGCAGGAAATTCCTATCCCTAAAAAGGTTGCATAGGCGAAAAAAGGGGCTCTTCTCATGCGCAACATGTTGACACACTCGATATCACTAGAGTTAAAAATTAGATTTAGATTGGCTTGACGTTCAATGTCTCTATTGCACATAGGACCATAGGTGACTGCAGGTCTAGTTAATCTAGCCAATCTAAGTCTATTAACAAAAAATGCATGCATGACAGTTGTCGGCGTACTAGCCAACAGGCACCTCCGAGACGGGTGCTTATGAGGTTCCGGCGGGGGGCTTTCGGGGCAATCGCCTCGGAAGGGAGGACGGTGACGATCCGGGCACCGGGAGGCTCAGACTAACGGGGGGACGCAAAGAGTTTTTACCCAGGTTCAGGCCCTCCGAAGAGTAATAGCCCTAGTCCTGCCTTTCTTGGTATTGCTTGTGTTCTTACTGGAGAGGATGAAAACCTACTCACCATGAGTCGATCCGAACCCCCTCTCCCATGCACCCCGGCTCCCTTTTATACTCGGACTGACGGGGGCGCATGGGAGGCTTACACTGCAAGCCATCATCATTACACTGACATGGGCTCATTTAATGCGCACACCGCTGTTCTTACATCCATTAATGTCTGCTGTATCTATCATAGTCCTGCCTTGGGCCCCATGTCCACCAACGCCGCCCGTTCCGTCACGGGGTGAGGTGTAGTTGTGACGTCTCCCAAAGCCATGATGCGCCTGGGAAGGCGCGCCGCCACTGCAGCTCCCATAGTTTCCACATTAAATGCGCACGATTCGCATTTAATGTCCCCGATCTCGACAGGACTATCCGGGGATGGTGCGCGATGGCCTAGCTTGCACGCCACGTGTCCGCCGGGCGTCCACCTTCTTTGCCGTCGCCAGCGCCTGGCTCAGACGCCACGTGTCCATTGGGCGACCACCTTGCTAGTCGCCCGACGGGCTCAGACGCCATGTGTCCGCTGGGCGATCACCGGCTGGTCGCCAGCGGCTCGCGACGCCACACGTGTCATTGGCGATCACTGCTGGTCGCCGCCGCCTGGCTCAGACGCCATGTGTCATTGGCGCAACCACCGTATGGGTTTTTCTTTTGCCGTGGCAGTGGGCCCAAGCACGCCCTGGTTGCCACTTGATTCCTTTTGTAGCGCGGGGGAGCGGGTACCTTGGTGTAAAATACGCCGACAGTAGCCCCCGGGCCCACCTCGGAGCGCTGTGTTCTGCTCTTCTTCGTCTTTAATTGGCGGCTTGAGAACTGCTCCAGCTCCTGGGTGGGACCCTTCAAAGGTCCGCGCGCCTTGCAAAAAAGATCTTCCGACTTCTCCGACTCCCGAGCGGTTTGCGCGGTTACATCCTCCTTGTAACCGCCGCACGTTCCTTGGGATGCGCCCCATTTACGGGGCTTTTAAACTTCCTCTTTTTCGAATCGCCGCGCCTTTTCGGTTTTTCCCGCCGATTCGCCTTCCGAGGCCTTATAAAAGGCCGATCGAAGGGGGAGCGGTTCTTCCCCCTTTCAACTCTCCGCATTCCACATCTTTCCGACGTTTCAAGCTTCCTTGCTTCATCCCCTTTGCGGTTGTGCTTCGAAATCTCCATCCTCCTGATGGCTCCGGTACTTCCTTCTTCGATCATTGAGGAGGAGAGAGCTGCTAGGTTCTCCCGAGAACATCACCGGGCGCCCTTCGCCTCGCCGGACTGCCGAGCCCCACTGTCGGCTGGGAAGTGGTTTTCTTCGGGTGGCAGCTCCTTGCCGGCCTACTTCCGCCGGTTTCGACTTTTATCTTTCTCGTTCTCAACTTCTATGCCATTCACCACATTCACCTTCCTCCCAACTCGTTATCCTCCTTTACGCCTTTGCTCACTGCGAGATGTTCGTGGGAGTGCTGCCCAACCTTCTTCTTTTTCGCTACTTCTACACCCTTCGGCGCATGGCAGTACTCCGCCGATTCCGAGCTGTCACTGCGGCCGTGGCAGCGGCGTTGCGCTATATCCCATTGGACCGCCGGTCCAATTGGAGGGATTGGCGAGAATGGTATCTGTCGAGGACGGCAGCGGCATTGAAATCTTTGGAGCTTCCGCCCGGCCCAGCGGTCAGCAACCCCAACTGGGGGGCTCCGGTGAGCGATGCGCCCGAGCTCCAGGCGATGCTGGCCCGCGTCGACCAGTTGCGGACGGCGGGCCTGACAGGGGCCATGGTAATCCAGGATTTTATTACCGGAGGTCGTGTCCCTCGCGCCGCTGGCCCGCCTACTGGCAATACATGGGCGCGGCGATGGGACCGGAGTATCCGGAGGTAACTTGCTCCGCTCTGTGTCATCCCTTGCTACTACATTTTCTTTTGACAAAACCTGATCCTTCTGACGTTTCTTTCCTCCTGTGATTTCTTTTCCTTCTCGCCGCAATACGGGAATTTGGCCGATGACGTGATCGGCCGGTGGATCTGCAATCGGGCTTATCCGGCCCGTTCGCCGTTTCCGGCGGCGCGTCCCACTTTGCCGGTGTCCCCGGGAAGCGCGCGGCAATAATCCGCGCTCGCCCTCGATGGACGCCATGGGCTCGCCGTCGTGACACGCCAGCGCCTTTAACGATTCGAGATCCTCTCTCGCAGCGGTCGAGGAGAAGCGACGAGCAGGCGCAGCGCCGGATGATGACGACGGCTCCGCCCAACCTTCCAGAGGCCCGCCTCTGGGCGGCGGCGGGGACTTCTACGTCGGCCATGGGCTTCCACGTCGGCCGCGGGGCTGCCGGCTGCGGCAGCGGGTTCCTCCGTGGTGGCGGGGGCTCGTCGGCCGGGGGGTCGTCGCCCTTGCCCCTGCCGGTGCGGCTGACCCTCATGCCGATCCCTTTGGTGCCGCCACCGCTACGATAGCGGTGGTCCTTCCTCCGCCTCCGCCTTTGCCGCCAGCAGTGGCGGATCTACCTCCGCCACCGTTGGCCGCGGCGGATCCGCCCCCGCCTCCACGCGGGGGGTTGGTCCTCGTTCCGAGCGTGCCCCGCTTCCCAAGGCGGCGCCAGGTACTCACCGAGATGCAAAAATAAAACTTTCGTTAAGATTAATCATTACCGTTATTTCCTCTTTTGTTCAGGGTTCTCGCCGGACATCCCATTGCTCGTGATGGGGCGGCCAAGGTGCCGCGATTGTCGTGGCTGCATCGGCCGGTCGCCGAGCCCCAGGGCGGTCGAGGGCGGGCGCATCTCAGGTAGCGGCTGCCGCGGCGCCGGTCGAGACCAAGGCCCATTCGGCCCGTCCCTACCCCTGAACTTCCCACCGCCTCCGTTCCTCGGACGCCGATGCCCTCGTTGGCGGCCCTCGGCGAGCTCTACTCAAAGACGAGCAATCGCCTGGTGACGAGCGAGGAGCGGTTGACGGAGGCGGGAGCGAAATCAACCGCCTCCGCGAGGAGGTGGCGGACCGCACGATCGGGGCGGGGCGGATCGAGCTGCGATTGCGGAGGGAGGAGCGGAGCGGCGAGAGCAAAGCACCAGCCGCGCCGAGCGTCTCTCCGCGAGCCGAGGCGGAGAGAGCGGCCGGACTCGATCGGAGGTGGAGACGCTGCGGATGCCGCGTCACGCCGACGGACGGTGGCGCCTTGCTCCATTGGGGCTGGAGCAACCGGGTCCGCGAGAGGAGGCCACGGCATTATGCCTTTTGCCTCTGCCCGGATCGCGGACTTCCTCACGCGCTTTCCTCGCCGCTTTCGGCTCGG
Source organism: Rhipidocladum racemiflorum (assembly GCA_036346355.1). Lineage (NCBI taxonomy): Eukaryota > Viridiplantae > Streptophyta > Magnoliopsida > Poales > Poaceae > Rhipidocladum > Rhipidocladum racemiflorum. The sequence continues at coordinate 55,684,191 of CM070584.1, forward strand.
TCCGCCAGAGGCGCGCGATCGCAGCGGCTACGGCCAAATGCGTCTTTGGCTTGCTACGCCCGGCCGTGACGCCAACTTCAACCGTGTTCTTTGTCCAAGGGCTAGAGGGTGGTGGCGCAGGCGGAGGAGCGAGTTCACGAAGCCTCCGAGCGAGTTGCCTTGAGCTTAGCGATGGAGAACCCCGGATGGAGGCGGTGGCGGAGGACGTGGCGCCAGTGCTGGACGCGTGGCCCCTCATGAAGATGCGGCGGTGAGGAGGCGGCAGATGACCGGAGGACCCTCGGCGCCCCTCGCAGCTTTTCTTCCTTTCTTTATCGGTGGTGACCTTGCCTGCAAAACTTTAGGCCATTGCCATTTCGAACGAAGTAGTAATGTAAAATTTCTGGCCAGGTTGCTTAAGAACTTGTTTTTGCCGTGATAATTTTTTCTGGTTCTACGCGAACGAGTACACAATTGCTTAAAGACTTCAAGTCTTGCGCCGCGGGACCTCGGCCCTCAAACCCTTCGCCTTAGCAAAATTTACCTCCCAGGTAGCTTCTAGGGAATGAACACTTAGTGAGTCGTGACAGGACCTTGGGCTTTTGGCAACGGTGTTCGAGGCGCCGACTTCACGGGACACGGAGTGTCATGGCCGTCTTGGGTCGTCTTTGAACCACCGCCCAACCGCCTTGATTCACGCCGCTCTCACTTAGCGATTCCGTCTTTACTACTGGGTATTTGCAAGGCGGCAGGCACTGTAGTGCATTGGCGCCGCCAAGATGGGCAAAAGACCGAAGAGAGGGCAGAAAGAACTAACACTTGAGATAAAGAAAGCGAATATTTAACTTTAAACATAAGGTCTCCACCCACGGCGGAGAGGAAGACATACTCCGGCCGGTCGAGGGGGGGAGACCCTAGGACTTACAACGGTTAGGGGTAGAACTTGCGCAGATTTTCTATGTTTTGGGAATTTGCTAGCTCTTCACCGTCTTCTGGTGGCTGACCGCTCGGACGAGATCGAGACCACTTTGAAGGGTCCCTCCCAATCGGGAGACAGATTTATGCGACCCGGCAAGATGCGATCGGATTCTTCGCAAGACCAGTCGCCTACCGTTAGTGTTCTCTCATTGACCGGAGGCGTGGTACCGCCTGAGACTTTGTTGGTATCTTGCGGCGCCGCAAAGCCGCCGATCTCGCGCCTCTTCCAGGAAGTTGGCGTCGTCCGGCGCAGACCCTCCTGCTTCCTCTTACGTGAATGCCGCGACGCGGGTGATCCCAGCTCGATTCGAAGGGAGAATACCTGCGCCGTAGTCCAGGAAGAAAGGGGTGTCCCCGGTAGCCCGGCTAGGAGTGGTCCGAAGTGACCACAAAGACAGCCGGAGTTCTTCGATCCACCGGGCGCCACGCTTGTGGAGTCGGTCGAACGCCCGGTCTTGAGGCCCTTCAATACGGTAGCGTTGGCCCGCCGACCGCCGTTGCTCTTGGGGTGGGCGACCGAGGCAAACAGCACTTTGGTGCCCATCTCTTCACGTAAATCCAAGAAGGTCGCGCTGGTAAATCAGGCGCCGTTGTCGGTGATAATGCGGTTGGCGACCCCAAAGCGGCGAAGATCCCTTGTACGAACTCTGATCGCACTGCGTGGCGGTGATGGATCTCACCGCCTCGGCTTCCACCCACTTGGTGAACTTGTCGACGGCGAGCAGGTGGGTGTAGCCCCGTGGGCTCGCTGAACGGGCTCAGATATCCAGCCCTCGCATCGCGAAGGGCCAAGAGAGCGGGATAGTTTGCGAGGCCTGGGCTGGTTGGTGGATCTGCTTGGCGTGGAATCGCACGCCGCATCTCCTCACCACCGCAAGCATCCCGAGGGCGGTTGGCCAATAGAACCCTTGACGGAAAGCCTTTCCCGCCATCGCTCGTCAGGACATATGGCTCCCGCGACACGCCTCGTGGATATCGAGAGCAAATCGCTCCCCTCTTCCCGAGTGATGCACTTCGGAAGAATTCCGTTCTTACCTCGGCCAGACAGATCCTCGCCCACCAGGGTATAGCACTTGGCCTTTCGTGCTACCTTCTCTGGCGACGCATCATCGTCGGGGCATTCTTGATCCCTTAGGTAGGCCAGGATCGGATCCATTCATGTGCCTTCTGGCCAAGCACAATACCACGAGGTGGCCGTCCGGTACTCCGCTGGCTGCCGCTCACGGAGCCACTTTCCTCCAAGAGCGAGGGTGAAGCGGCATCACCACCGTCCCCGCCGGAAATGGGGCTGCGATGGACGGTCGCGAAGCCTTTCTTCAAAGACCCGACCGCAAGACAGAAATCTGGTTGAGGCGAAATGGGCGAGCCTGCCTCGCCAGATGGTTGTCGCGTCGGGGATGTGAGTATACCCCAACCCTTCGAAATGCCTTTCCAACTTCCTGACCTCCGCCAGGTACGCCGCCATGACGGGGTCAGGACAGGAGAAGTCTTTCCTTGCCTGATTGACGACCAGTAGGGAGTCGCCCTTTACTTGCAGGCGCCGGACGCCGACGGCTGCGACGGCCCGCAGCCCAGCCAGCAAGCCCTCGTATTCGGCGACGTTGTTAGTGGCCTTGAAGTCGAGGACGACTACGTACTTGAGGAGGTCCCCGATCGGAGAGACCAGAAGAACCCCAGCCCCCGCGCCTTCAAGCCTGAAGGACCCGTCGAAGAAGAGCGTCCAGGGGGAGGACGCGGGGACCTCATCGGCTTCGGGCTCTACCGAGTCCACTCGACGACAAAGTCCGCCAGCCTTTGACTCTTTATCGCAGTGCGAGGAGCGAACTTGACACCGAACTCCCCCAGCTCGACAGACCACTTTGCGATGCGGCCCTCGGCTTCTCGGTTGTGGAGGATTTCACGCAAAGGATATGAGGAGACTACTGTGATCTCCCTCCCTTGAAAATAGTGCCGCAACTTTCTCGACGCTACCACCACAAAGATAGACCATCTTACGAGCCTGAGGGTACCTTGTTTCTGCGTCGTGTAGCATTTTGCTGATGTAGTACACCGCCGTTGGACACCTTCCTGCTCCGCCACGGTCGCTGGGCTATTTACGTAGAAGGGCTAGCCGCGACATCTGGCGATAACGGCTCGCCCGGGCCAGAGAGCAACCAAAGACTGGGGAAGAGAGGTACTTCTTCAGATCTTCAAATGCTCGTTGGGCCTCTGAGGTCCATTCAAATGAGTTGGTCTTCTTCAATAGCTTGAACAGCGGCATACTTCTTTCCCCGAACCGGGATATGAACCGGCCCAGGAGGCTAGCCTGGCCACCAAGCATTGCGATTGCTTGAGCGTAGGTAGGCGTGCATCCGCTCGATTGCTTCTATCTTTTCCGGATTGACTTCGATTCCACTACCGAGACCAGAAACCGAGCAGCTTTCGGATGAAACACCAAACACACACTTCTCGGGATTCAACTTGACAAGAGCTTCTAAGGCGAGAGAAGGTCTCTTCTAGATCTGAACGAGCTCATCGCCTTTTTTGTTTTTACCACTAGATCATCGACATACACTTCCAGATTCTTCCCTATTTGGGGCCGAAACACTATGTGCATGGCCGGGTAGGTGGTGCCGGCGTTCTTGACCGAAAGGCATCCTCGACATAACAAAGATACACCGAGGAGTCACAAAAGCGATCTTTTCTTCATCTTCTTGCGCCATGCTGATCGGTGGTAGCCGGAGTAGGCGTCGAGGAAGACAGAGCCGCACCCGCCGTGGAGTCGGCGACGATGTCTATCCGCGGCAAGGGGTACGGGTCCTGGGGCGAGGCTTTGTTGAGGTCGATAAAGTCGATGCACATTCGCCACCTCCGTTGGACTTCTTCACAAGCACGGGTTGGCGACCACTCGGTAGGTGGCCTCCCGCACGATCTTAGCAGATAAAAGTTTTTCCACTTCATCCCGAATGGCATCCTATCGCTCGCGCCGGCCACGGATCTTTGCCGAATCGGCGCGCTCGAGGAGCGTTGCCAATCGGTGCTCGACCACCTCTGGGGACCCGGTCATTTCAAGGTTCCCAGCGAACACATCCAGGTTAGACCGGAGGAAGGTGACGAGCGTCTTCCTATTTGGCGCCGAGGTCGGTGCCGATCTTGACGACCTTGCCCGAGCCTTCCTCGCCCACGGACCGCCTTTGCCTCGCCCAAGGGCCTGGGCGGAGCGCTGGTCTTGGCCGAGGGGAGCCCGGTTGTCGCCCTTGTCGCTACGAAAGGTGGTGCCGCCAGATCTCGCAATGCTTGTCGAGTCGCAGGCTTCCATCTATCCACCTTCATCGTAATTGGGCCTCCAGGCCCTGGGATCTTCACTAGCATGTAGGCGTAATGGGCCACCGCCATGAACTTGACCAGGTCAGGCGGCCGAGCAAGGCGTTGTAAGGGAGGTCGAAATCGGCGACTTCAAAATCCACGATTCTGTCAGGAAGTTCTCCGAACTTTCGAACGTATCGGCAGCCGGACTTGCCCTGTGGGTAAGAGGCCTACCCCGGGCAACTCCGTAAGCAATGGGCGGGACGAAGTTCCTCAGACGGGATTTGGAGCGCCTGCACGCTCCGACAGATAGCGAGTTGATAGCCTTTGCCTCCATCAACTAGGACCCGCCCGACTTTGCGTTGCGGACCGTGGGAGACACCACGATCGGAGATGGCCAGGGCCGAGGTGTTCTCCGGTGGTCACCGGCTGAAAGTGATCGATCGCCCGACCACTTCAACGGCCGACTTCGCCGGAGGATGACGTTGTGGCACACACTGCCTCAGATCTCGCTTATGCTGCGAGTTCGATGAGTAGGTGGCGGAGCCACCGTGTATGAACGCCACCGCGCGCTCCGCTCTTTGGAAGGCTAGCGGAGCCGCATCTTCGCTGCCTTCATCTTGGGTCTTTCTCACGGCGCTTTTGAGCCGCTGTCGACCAACTTGGACACAACCTGGCAGTCCTCCAAGTCGTGGTCCGCTTGTTCGATGGATGGGGCAATAGGGCTTGCCACCATCGTTCTCATGGCGGGCGAGCGACGGTCCCTGATCGCCACGCCCGCCCGGCGCTTCGTCTCGTCGGTCTGATCGTCATGACGCCGGACTTGGGCTCGGCTCGGCGACCAAGACCTCCCTAGCGGTTGCCTCCCGCCGCTTTTTCTTTTCTTCTTGCGGTTGGAGGACTTGAGGCGCCAAAGATCGCCGAGTCGAGGGTCTTGTCGCACTTCCGAAGCCGGCCGCCTGGCGCACTTGTGCGCCAGGGAGAACAACTTTCAGGCGTGGTTGAGATGACGCGCGTGGCCATCTTTTCCCCGCATCTTACGATCTCGGACCCCTCTCCGAAAGCAATAATCACCGATTGCTCGGAAATCCAGGGATCGTGTTGCGGCAATGGCTTTACCGCGGATGAACTCTCTCAGGACTCCCTCTTTACGCTTCAGGCGTGGAGATCGCCCTCCACGCCTGGTTGAGCGTAAGAGCCCTGAAAGTTGGCGACAAAAATGTCGACAGCCTCCTCCCACGAGTGTCTGAGCCTCGCGGGAGGTTAAGCTAGCCAAGACCGGGCGAGAGCCCGTCGGCGATGTTGGGAGGTAGTTGGCCATTACTTTCTCGGATCCTCCGCCAAGCACGCACCACCGTGGTGTAGATCTGCAGGAACTCCTCCGGGTTGGTGGTACCATCATATTTCTCGAAGGAGGCGGCGGAACCTCTCGGCCATGCAGCGGCTTGTCGAAGGCGGAGAGAGAACGCCTGGCATCCGGCGTTGTAGGGGAGCGGCGCCGTTCGCCGGCCCCTCGATCTGAGGAGAGGATGAGGAGTGCGACCTGCGCTCGCCAGAGTCCGAGGGAGGAGCCCGGTCCTTGCACCCTCGCAAGGCGCTCGCGAAGGACACGACGCAGTTACCGCCGCAGACGTTGCCTCTCGTCAAGGCGCGATCGAAGGTCTTCAGCGGTTCCCTCTGGACTCGGGGACCGCGGAAGAAGCGAGTCGCGTGCCCATCCCCTGCTACAGAGGGGTTGCAACCAGGACTCCCTTCCCCTTGCCCGGTCCTTGGTGCCGGAGAAATTGTCGTGTGGCGGTGGAAACCGTAGCGTCGGTTCTTGTGAGCTCCTGTCGCCTCATCTGGAAGCCCCTACTGGTCGCCGCTTCAACTTGTTCTTTGGCGGCATCCACCAGTGGGCGATATCCCGCAGCCAAGGAGTGGCCGGTGTCGCCCCCAGGGTCACCGGAGGATGATCGAGGAGGAGCCGGCCGCTGAAGGCTTCGCATGGGTGTCGTCCCAGCGCCAAGCGCCGTTGGACAGGCTGACCCCTGGGCGCGGGAGCCAAGTGCACCGCTCCCGCGGCGGAGGGGCCCGGGTGGCCCGGCCCCCTCTCCGAACATTGGGACCGGCTACGGGCGCCCCTTACCTCGGGCAGATTGCTGCGCTTGGAATGCGATTCCGCCATGCGGACAAGCGCCCCTTCTCCTGCTGAGCTCCGAACTGAGAGTGAAAAAGAGGAGGCAATCTAACCACCAATAGCCCCTACCTGGCGCGCCACTGTCGGCGTACTAGCCAACAGGCACCTCCGAGACGGGTGCTTATGAGGTTCCGGCGGGGGGCTTTCGGGGCAATCGCCTCGGAAGGGAGGACGGTGACGATCCGGGCACCGGGAGGCTCAGACTAACGGGGGGACGCAAAGAGTTTTTACCCAGGTTCAGGCCCTCCGAAGAGTAATAGCCCTAGTCCTGCCTTTCTTGGTATTGCTTGTGTTCTTACTGGAGAGGATGAAAACCTACTCACCATGAGTCGATCCGAACCCCCTCTCCCATGCACCCCGGCTCCCTTTTATACTCGGACTGACGGGGGCGCATGGGAGGCTTACACTGCAAGCCATCATCATTACACTGACATGGGCTCATTTAATGCGACACCGGCCGTTTCTTACATCCATTAATGTCTGCTGTATCTATCATAGTCCTGCCTTGGGCCCCATGTCCACCAACGCCGCCCGTTCCGTCACGGGGTGAGGTGTAGTTGTGACGTCTCCCAAAGCCATGATGCGCCTGGGGAAGGCGCGCCGCCACGCTGCAGCTCCCATGCTTCCACATTAAATGCGCACGATTCGCATTTAATGTCCCTGATCTCGACAGGACTATCCCGGGGATGGTGCGCCAGTGGCCTAGCTTGCACGCCACGTGTCCGCCGGGGCGTCCACCTTGCTGGTCGCCCAGCGGCCTGGCCTGTACGCCACGTGTCCGCTGGGGCGACCACCTTGCTAGTCGCCCGGCGGCCTGGCCTGTACGCCATGTGTCCAAGCGACACCCGGCTGTCGCCAGCTGGCTCGCTCAGACGCCACGTGTCCTGAAGCGATCACTGCTGGTCGCCAGCCGCCTGGCTCAGACGCCATGTGTCCGCTGGCGCAACCACCGTATGGGTTTTTCTTTTGCCGTGGCAGTGGGCCCAAGCACGCCCTGGTTGCCACTTGATTCCCTTTGTAGCGCGGGGGAGCGGGTACCTTGGTGTAAAATACGCCGACAACAGTAACTAGTGCAACTGCTTGAATAATAAGCTTTCTTCGTTGGCTTCGCATATCCATCTAATAAATAATAGATGACTACATGTTAATGATAAATTATATTCCTGTACACCACATTCAAATAAATAGTGCACAACTAATTATGTTAATGACAAATATATATATACAAAAGCTATCATGTCCAAATAGAACTGAACCATTAGAATTATGTTAAGAAATAGAACATGCATGACAGTAACACAACAACAGGAGTCCAAAAAAAGCATTATTATTAAGCAACATTCAAATAAATAGTACACCACATGTACGACAGTAACACACCAACAGGAGTCCAAAAAAAGCTACACTGATGATCAACACACCAACATGAGTCCAAAAAAAGCTACACTGATGACAAATATATATATACAAAAGCTATCATGTCCAAATAGAACTGAACCAATAGAATTATGTTAAGAAATAGAACTGAGGTAAACCATCATATTGAGCCAATATACATTCTTTAGTTACAATATTCTTAAGTTACTGAGGTAAACCATCATATTAAGCAATAGAGTTAAGAGGAAAGTGAAAGGATCGAGGATGGACGCCTAGAGGGGGGGTGAATAGGCGATTTACAATTTTCTAAAACAACGCAGCGGAAAAGAGATCGGAACTTCCGATATGAAGTTGGAGGTTCCGGTGTCTAATCGGAATATCCGATATGAGGTCGGAATATCCGATTAGAACAGAGTCTAGTGAATTGCAAAACTAATTACGCCTATACACAAATGATTTCTACTTGAAGCTAGCACAAGCAAATATTAGCAACTAGTAGTAAAGCTAGCTAGAGAAATAATCAATCCTAAATAGATCAATTCAATACAAGATAGCAAAGTAAAGCAATAAGCACATGTAAAGAATTGACACGATGATTTGTTTACCGAAGTTCGGACTTCCTCCAAGGAGGTTCCTACGTCTTCGTTGAGGAGGCTCGGTCACACTTGAGCAGGGTCTTTTCCAACCCTATTCCTCGCCAATCTCGGTCGCACTTGAGATGTGGCTTCACTTCTTGATTTCTTCCCTTTCGAGGCAAAATCGCACCTTCAACAAACTTCTCACGGCACACCACACACTTTGGTTGCTCGTGAGCGACGCCTAGCCGTCTAGGAGTCTTCAAACTCCAAGAGTAACGAATCCAACGAATGGATGATCTAGGACATGAACTCTTGTGCTCAAGATGTATCTCAATCTAACACTCTTAGCACTAACTCTCACTTCCCACACCTCACTCAAATAGGGATCACTAAGATCAAAGGAGAAGGAGCAAGGAGGAACACTCAATCCACTCCTAATCACAACACAAGTTTTTAGAGCTCTCTCTAGCTAATGAGATGACCAAGGAGCAACAAATGCATCACAAGGTAATCTCTCTATTCCACTAGCTCAACCTCTTGTTTAGCCCTTCAACAATATCCCCAACTCACTCTCCCAACCGGCCAAGGGGGTTATTTATACCCCACACCCAAAGACTAGCCGTTGGAGCAAGAAAACTAGCCGTTTTACACACATCGGAACTTCCGATCTCAACATCGGAACTTCCGATCAGGCTAAAACTCCAGAACAAACTCAATCCAATAAACACATCGGAACTAACATCGGAACTTCCGATACATCGGAACTTGCATCGGAACTTCCGATCTGGACAGAGAGGCACCTTACAGAAACCTTTCAAAAAGTTTCTAAGTCTACATCGGAACTTCCGATCCAACATCGGAACTTCCGATCCAACATCGGAACTTACATCGGAACTTGCATCGGAACTTCCGATCAGGCAAAAAAATCAGCACATTTGCAAACTAAAAACACCGATCGGAACTTCCGATTTTCACGATCGGAACATCCGATTTGACCAGAGAGCACCCTTTTTGAGTTTAACACTTATCGGAACATCCGATCCAAAGACCGGAACATCCGATCCTCACAGAGAGGTTCTAGACTCTCACCAACACACCACCGGATTTACCGATGGATCGGAACATCCGATCCAGACAAAAAGACAAACAATCCCGGTGTACGTGATGTGTATTGTGTCTCTCATCTATTTAAGGATAGATAACACTTGAGCACAGAGACACTTCTAAATCATCCACATTGCATCCCTCTTAATAGCACGGCACGCCTATAACAAGACACTCTATCTAGTTACCTTTGATGCCGCACGCGATCAATCCCCTTTGGGGCCTTTATGATCTTCAATCATACCTCATTTCCCCGGGATTGTCACATCGCTCTCTCTTGAAGTCCTCATGATTTACGATCATCTTCTCTTCAAGATCGTCACACTGCTCTACTTCTCTTTTACCGGATCATCACCCGGCTCTCACAACATCTTGTTCATCTCCTCTTGATGAACATTCTTTTCTTTCCTTCTCAACGGGATCTCCTCTTGACGTTCATCACCTCATGATGTCGTCCTTGTCCCGTTTCTTTATCTTAACCATCATTGGACCTAACCTGGCTCAATCATCACTTATGAAAATAGTTAGTCCAAGATGCATAGTTGTCTCAATCATCCTTGCACTCAATTAACACATAATGAATGCCTCCATAATGATTGAGCACAACCTAAATCAATTTAAATGAATAATTGTATTTGTGTCTTAAGTATATTGATGCAACTAATGCTTCGTTATACTCAAGAACTATCGATTATCCTTAATCGATCACAAGAACACCATCAACTCATGATGCAATGTTCTTTGATTATTAAGAGATAAACGACCTCAATTTAAATCTTCATTTAAATTGATATGAGTATACAATAACTACACAGTTTTCATATACTCATGTTGATGGAAAGTAATGATCCATAATATGTGGAATGTATGGAAATGATCGTTACTCTAAGCCATCAACTATAAGATAAACTCCACAAAGATATGTGCATACATATAATTGATCTTGAATCAATATGCACGTATCCAATTTTATTTCTTTGGAGCATATCCTATGATACCATGAGTATACTACAACTATGCATGTTAAATGTATACTCAAAGATCTAGTTTCAATGTCTTGATCCTTTATATGTTGTAATGAGGAATAGATCAATGCAATGAAACATTAAGTTAGAGTGTGAACTCCCCCTAAATGTGTGCATCCATGTAATATATGGATTGGGAAACATGATACACGGTTTTTGGTTAAAGCGTTGGAGAAATCCATACTTCAACTTAAATCCTAAGTATGCAATAAAATAATGAACATTGATACAATGCATACCTTGGGTTTTCCATTTTCCATTCAAATGTGAGGCTACTAAACATAAGCTCAATAAATATGTTAGTCTCATTATAAATTAGATTTGTCAATGATCATCAATCATCCTTGATGAGACGAAAATAGTAATTACCTAAATATTAGTCTCATATTAGGATTTGTCATTAATCACCAAAACCAACTTAATGGATCAACCTAATGGAGGTTGTACTTACAATCTCCCCCTTTTTGGTGATTGATGACAAAACCTTTTTCCACAATTGCACTAATGGATATATATCAATATGGAACAAATATTAAGCATTTTATATCCATACCATGGCATGCTATGCACATGATGCATATGAAGATGCATGAGAAACACATGTGCAAGGCAATTGAGGAAAGCTCACATAATTCTCCCCCTTTTTGTCAATAAGCACCAAAAGCAAATGAACATCCAACTTAAAATAATGTGAGGAAGAGAAACTTGAACTTCATAAGCTTGAACTTACAATTTTCCCCTTTTGGTATTGAATAAATTTTGCATGAAGGAGGGTTTCAATAACATCACCTGTGGCAATTTTTGTGGCTTTATACCAATTAAAAGACAAAATACCAAATGATGGCTTGATACCAAATGCAAGGCAAAGCAAACAAGTTTGGCAAAATTTTTGAAATATGGTCAAGAAGAGCAAACACTTGAAAGGAGACCATATTTTGAGTTTGGATACCAATTGAAACCAATTGAAGGAATTTAAGCTCAAGTACCAACTGAAAGTATTTAAACTTAAAGTGCAAATGTGGGTATCACAAGGGTTATTTGAAACTAATTCAAATAAATCACTTCATTTTATTAGGCTTTACGATAAACACCAAGATTCTCTTGTAAAATCTATAATTTTGCCTAATAGGGTTTAAGCGAGAAACCCAACACAAATACCACTTGAGAAATGAGATACCACTTAAAATCTATCTCAAGGGTTTTGCTTGGAACTCTTCATTCAAGAACGAGCATAAAGAATTATTCATAAAGAATAATGCTCAAATGGAATTTCTCCTTTTTATGTATTTCAATTCATAAAGAACCTCACACAGAGAGTTCTTAAGTGATTGAATTTACAATGCATTTAAGCTTATGGAGAATCCAACTCAAAAGAATTTGGGTACCAAGGTAGAGGCTACAAGAGGCAATCAAAATACCACTTGTAGGAGGATTTAAAATTCATTGACACCACTTTGAAAGAGTTCAAATAACCGAGGATGTCATTTGTAGGAATGAACAATAACTTCAATGACATCACAAGTTGAGAAGACACCATCCAAAGATACCACTAGTAACCACAATAAATGAATAACGCTCTCTTGATATTACTTGTTGGATCAAATCACATAGATATTGATACCAATTGAAAAAAAGATCGATTGAATCGATGAGTATCAGAGCAATTAAGCATTTAAGGGTATCAAAGCAATTGCAAACACAAAACTAGAGTATGAAAAATAAAAGTTGCAAGGCTTTGCTTTTTGAAATCCTAAACCACACAGATTTAGAGAAGACAAAAGAGCTTTACAAATAAAGTCATGAGGGTGAAAATAAACCTTTGTAAAGATCAAATCCTTAGTTTGAATTTGATTTTGAAATCACCAAGATTTTATCAAAAACAAGAGATCAAAGCAAAACCAAATGTATCGAGAGAACAACTTGAAAACTTAGAGTTAGTTAAACAATTGAGGATATCACTTGGAAGCATTAAGTGCTCAAAACTTGACATAAATGAGCTCCCCAAGATATTCAATAAGTGAATCATGGAGCCATTTGCATTTGAATTGCACAAGTTTTGTCTAGCTTCAAGATCAAGTGAATACCACTTTTGAAATCAATTGAATACTCAAGACTGATACCATTTGAAAACACTTTCATATAAAATGCAAAACTTTTGAATTTTTGCACAAAGATACTTTGGAATACAAGAATCTTTCTCAAAAAGAATTCTTGAAAAAGGAAGTATCAAAGGAAAGATATCCCAAAGCCAAACTCGAAAGAAATTATAAAATCAGGCTGTACACAGATCGGATATTCCGATATATGGATCGGATATTCCGATGTGCACTTGAAAAGGTTAGAAGATTGCCTAGAGGGGGGGGTGAATAGGCTAATTTAAAATTAAAACAAATTAATGCAGCGGAAACAGGTCGGATATTCCGAATTAATATCGGAACTTCCGAAAACTTCGGAACTTCCGTAATTACTTCGGACTATCCGATTAGTACTCAACTGAGAGAGTCAAGTAGAAAGAGTAGTTCGACAACTAGCACTAGATGTTAAGAAGGTGCCGAAGAGAATCAACAAGATTAAGCAGGCAGCTAGAGGCGAGAGAGAACACAATAGTTTGATTCGGAGTTCGGATCCTTGAGGATCAGACGTCTCCGTTGAGGAGGTTCCAAAGAACCGGGTCTTTTCCAACCCTTTCCTCCCAAACCTCTGGTCGCACTTGAGGCTTGTTTCCACTATTTGGTTCCTTCCCTTTCGGAGGCGGAGCCGGCCTTCACAAACTTCTCACGGCTTCCCACTATCGTTGTGTGCTCGTGAGCGACGCCTAGCCGTCTAGGAGTCCTTCAACCTCCAAGAGAAATGAATACACTTGAATCTCGATCTTGGAGAGGTTCTCTACTTTCTCAAGATGAATGACAACTTAGCTCTTAACTCACAACCACACTTAACACAACCCTCACTCACTAAATGATCCCTAAGATCAAGGAGGAGAGAGTGCTCAAAGAGTGCTCTAGAAAGTGCTCAAGAAGCTCAAGTAAACAGCCCAAGCAAGTGAGTAACCAGCAAAAGGAGTGGGAGAGGGGTATTTATAGTTTTGGATCAAAACTAGCCGTTACCCTCGCACTCAGCCTCACATCGGAATGTCCGATACAAACTTCGGAACATCCGATGTGTGCAAATTCCCAGGCTTGGAAAACTTCCAACGGTCGAAAACAACACGCATCGGAAAGTCCGATAACAACATCGGAACATCCGATGACTCTCAGAGAGGGAACCCAACAAAAACAAGCTAAGTCCACATCGGAACGTCCGAAAAAAGACATCGGAACATCCGAAGAAAACAGTGGGCTCCCAAACAGGAAAACAACCACTTCGGAACTTCCGAAGACGCAACTTCGGACAATCCGAACTAGACAGAGAGCACCTTTACTCAAGAAGGCACACATCGGACCTTCCGATACTCAATATCGGAACATCCGAACCAAACAGAGAGCTCCCTATCTAAAACACAACAGGTATCGGAACATCCGAAATAGAACATCGGAATGTCCGACCCAAACAGAACACACCGGACTGAAGCACAACTCCACTTCGGAACTTCTGAAACATCGGAACGTCCGATACAAGTTCGGAACATCCGACCTGAACTTAAAACAAACTACATTCCGAAGCGAGAAAGAACACTTCTAGCCCTTGAGAGACTCGTCTAAGTTCATCTTGAGTGAGGAGAACATCTCCAAGTCAATTTCAATGCATCCCTCTTAATAGTACGGCATTCCTATGACTCAATAGATTAAAATTACAAGCTTAAATACCGTTTTTCTTACTCCGCGCTACTAAGGGACACTTCACGTGCATAGACGATCTCTTCTTGAAGCCTTTGCCTGTTCATAAACTAGTTGAACACATTAGTTTCTTTAATCATTTGTCATTAATCACCCAAAACAAATTTAGGGGGCCTAGATGCACTTTCAATCTCCTTTTGGTGATTGATGACAACATGATTCAGACAAGTTTATAAAGCATTGAGAGTATAAATATGGGCGGAACTCCCCCTCAAAATGTGCATTTAGAATGGATCTTGAGAACAAATGCACTTTTCGAGAGAAAAGAATATGAGAGAGCTCCTATATCTTTGCATAGGAGATTAACACAAGATTGACAAGATAAGCAAAGCTTTAGATAATTAACAACCATCAGTCAAAGAAAAGATCTCCATGCAAAAGCAAAGAAAGAGTTTAAAACGAAAATAAAATTCAACAACGAAGTTTTAAACCAAACACATAAAGAAAATAACATTCAACAACGAAGTTTTAAACCAAACACATAAACTGAGTTCCAAGTTCACGGACTCAACGACTTTGAACCAAGGATAGACAGATAGATAAATTTGTCATCTCTCCCCCTTTGGCATCAAGCACCACAAAGGATAGAGAGAGAGACTAATCAGACTCCTCGATGCGGCTTCATCGACCAGATTCTTCGTCGTCGTCCTCAGACTCTGACACATCAGGTGCTGGAGCAAAGGGATCCTCGATCTCATCTTCACTTTCCTCGTCCTCTGAGCATTCCAGATTCAGATGCCTTTGAATATCCTTGAGTCGCTTGGCATTCTTCTTCTGCTTTTCTGAGTTGCTCTTGCAAAGAACAAATATTGACTTCAAAGCTCGCAGAATAGGTGAAGAAGATCCACTTAGTAGAAGTCAAGGAGTAGCGGCAGAGGAGGCGATCCTCTGGTGGAAGCTCTGTGGCTCACGAGAAGGGGCCTTGATTGGCCTGACTTGAAGTGCCACATGCTTTCCATCGCACTCAAAATGCTGCCTGTCACTTCCTCAATTAAGTGCATGATAAATGGAGCATATCCACGGCTCCTTCAGGCTCTGTCCAATGAGTCGATCTCATTCCATATGAAATCAAAACATCAAAGGGCCTCGACCATCTTGCATTCTCGCTTAAGAGGTTTACGGTGTACGAGAGGACATGAGAAGCATCACCTTCTTTGGAGCCAAGGTCTTCTGAAGAGTGCATTCGGGATAGCAAAGAAGGGCTTCATTCCCTTAGTGTCACCTGGCTCAAACTCTGCATTCTCCTCATACAAGAAATTCAGATTTGATCGCCAAGTGAGACTTCATTGTGGATCGATCTCTGTCACGGAGTCCGCCACGTGAAATCAAGCAATCTGCAAACCGAACGTATGTGGTTTCATACCAAGTTCCTCGGTCATCCAATGGAGAGTAGAGACTCGATCCTGGAGACATACATTGTGGCATAGAACTGAGCTATGATCTCCACATTCCAATCATGTTGAAAAGCCATGATCCTCTTGGTGCCGCTTCTTTCACAAGCCGCAATAACATCATTAAACACAGCATCATCTGCCGCGCCATGTATTCCCAATCAACACATTGCATTTGGATTACGGATTCTTTCTAGGATAAATGATGAAGCATAAAAGTCCTTTGAAAGAATGTCGAAACGTGAGTCGATGAGAGAACTGGTCATTCCGCTTTGGATTCTCTTCACGAGCTTTTCTCACTTGTGCTGCTTTTCCTTTGTAGTTTCTTGGCTTTCTTTGAAGTCTAGGGTTTCTTCAGGCGGTCTCAATCTCGGCATGTCTCTTGGTGAGATCTCGACGCCCGGCAATTCCCTTGCCTTTTCTAGAGGGTAGCGGTGCTCCACGAGGCACATTTACGGTTTGAGCGGCCTGAGCAAAGAGGTTCAGCGATTGAAATCCAGGTTGAGATCCTCGTTGAAGCTCGCTTTGTTCTCGCAGGTTGGAGTTTTTCTTTTGCGAGTGAAAGTAACCTTGGCTGAACCACGAGGAGGTTGATCACCTTGACTTGGATCCATCGACACCGGTGATAAGAGAGTAGCGAGATATGATAGATGAAACTAGAGAGAGCTGGCTTTAGTGTTGTCTTTGTCAACATCGGAAGTTAGATATAGTATCGGAAATTCGACTTTACATCGGAAGTTCCGACAGAGAATTTCGGAAGTTCCGATATATTCGATACAACCCTAAAACTAGGATTTCAACCAAATCAACCAAAGGAATTTGATAAAACTTGAGATCTAGGCGGGAAACACTAGAGCAACAAGTTTACCGAAAGATATGATCAAGAGATTCACGGAAAGCGAAGAGACACGGATTGCTCTAGGGTTTACCTTGAGGATGAAGAACGAGTTTTGAAAGGATTGAGGTCTTCTAATCCGTGAGGCTCTCCTCCTTGAGGTAGATCGGAGTTCAGAAGAGTTGAAGACTCAGAAGGCGACAAGTGATGAAAGAGTGCGGTGGAGGAGAGAGAGAACGTCACGGAGGCCAAGTGAAGGAATAAAGAAATGAGGTAGGGGCCAACCGAACCGTCCTTATCATGCGTTTATCGCGCTTCGGACGTTCAATCGAGGTTCGGAAGTTCGAACGATTTGATTTTCGAGAAAGTCGAGTGTCCGATATAGAATATCGGATTTTCCGAAGAGTTCAAGTTTCGGTGAACCAAAAGTTGAACAGGATTCGGATATTCCGATAAAAATATCGGACATTCGAAGAGTTCAAAACACAGTCGGATATTCCGATGACTGGATCGGATATTCCGATACGTGTATTTTTCCAAATGACAGAAAGAAAAGCGGGATTTACGAGAAGGAAGGAATTGAGACTTTGAGACAGTGAACTCGGCAGTCATTCTACTTGTGATCAGAGACCAAAACAACAGTCAAAGCTATGATCACAGGTGGAATGACTAAAGATGCAAGATACAACTCAACTCTTTAAAAAGCGATAACTAATTTTTGCAATCCTTTTATTTTGAAATCACCAAGAATAGTAACTATATATGCGAGCAAGATGTCAAGTCACATTCCGATAGTCTAGGATGTTTAGCTCACTTCTTAATTCGCAAAAACGTTTCTCATCTAGAGGTTTGGTGAAGATATCGGCCAGTTGTTTCTCGGTTCTCACATAGGTAATATCTATGTCTCCCTTAAGAGAGTGATCTCTCGAGAAGTGGTGTCGGATATCGATATGCTTGGTCCGAGAGTGTTGAACAGGATTGTTGGCTATTTTGATCGCACTCTCATTGTCACATAAGAGTGGTACCTTCTCCATGTTAAATCCAAAATCCTTTAAGGTTTGCCTCATCCATAATAATTGTGCACAACAACTTCCTGCGGCAATGTATTCGGCCACGGTGGATAGAGCCACCGAATTTTGTTTCTTTGAGGACCAAGACACTAGTGATCTACCTAGAAATTGACAAGTCCCGAAGTGCTTTTTCTATACACTTTGCAACCCGCATAATCAGCATCAGAATAACCAATCAAATCGAATTTTGATCCTTTAGGATACCAAAGCCCTAAACTCGGTGTGTGAACTAAATATCTAAGAATTCTTTTTACGGCTACTAGGTGGCACTCTCTAGGAGCGGCTTGAAATCTTGCACACATACACACACTAAGCATAATATCAGGCCTAGATGCACAAAGATAAAGCAATGAACCTATCATGGATCGATATACCTTTTGATCCACGGGATTACCTTCTTCATTTAAACCAAGGTGTCCGTTTGTAGCCATGGGTGTATGGATTGGCTTGGCGTTCTCCATGTCAAACTTCTTAAGCATATCTTTGATGTACTTTGTTTGGCATAGAAATGTACCTTCCTTGAGTTGTTTGATTTGAAATCCAAGGAAGAATTTTAACTCGCCCATCATTGACATTTGAACCTCTTTGTCATTATCCTACTAAATTCCTCACAAAAGCTTTTATTAGTAGAACCAAATATAATGTCATCGACATATATTTGGCACACAAATAAATCATTATCAACAAATTTTGTGAAGAGAGTAGGATCGACTTTACCAATCTCGAAACCCTTTTTAATGAGAAAATCCTTAAGGCATTCATACCATGCTCTAGGTGCTTGCTTGAGCCCGTAGAGCGCCTTATGGAGTTTGTAGACATGAGAAGGATTCTTGTGATCCTCCATTCGTGGTTGCTCAACGTATACCAATTCGGCGATTGGACCATTTAGGAAAGCACTCTTGGCGTCCATTTGATAAAGCTTGAAATCATGGTGAGTAGCAAATGCAACCAATATACAATTGACTCTAATCTAGCAACGGGAGCATAAGTCTCACCAAAATCCAAACCTTCAATTTGAGTGAATCCTTGAGCTACCAACCGAGCTTTATTTCTTGTGACAACTCCGTTCTCGTCTTGTTTGTTGCGGAAGACCCATTTGGTTCCAATCACGTTTTGATTTGGTCTTTCCACCAACGACCACACCTTGTTTCTAACGAAGTTGTTAAGCTCTTCATGCATAGCCATTATCCAATCCGGATCTTTAGTGCATCTTCAACCTTCAAAGGTTCCAAAGTAGACACAAAGGAGTAAAATTCACAAAAATTAGCTACTCTAGGCGTGTAGTTACCCCCTTTTGGATATCACCGAGAATGTTATCGACGGGGTGATCTCTTTGGACACTTTGATGCACTCTTGGATGCGGCATTTGAGACGTTCGTTGAATTGGCTCATTATCATCAATTTGATCATCCTCCATTAATTTGCTTGAACTATCTTGAGGAATGTCTTGATCTTGATTTGAAGTGGGAGGCTCCACTTGTGTAGATGAATTATCTTGATGCTCCTTTTCTTGCGGCCTCACTTAGCCTATAGCCATCTTCTTGATTGCAATGCTTGGCTCTTCCTCATTTTCTAGCACATTTAAATCAACTTGCTCTACTTGAGAGCCGTTAGATTCATCAAATGTCACGTCTCTCGCTATTTCAACACAACCAAAGTTTTGTTAAAAACGCGATAGGCGTAAGCATTTGATCCATATCCTAGCAAGAAACCCTCATCGATCTTTGGAGCAAATTTAGAGTTCTTTGGTTTCTTGTTAAGAATGAAACATTTACTACCAAAACTCTAAAATATGAGACATTTGCTTTGTTACGGTAAGAAGTTCGTATGCCGTCTTCTTCAAGATCTTGTGGAGATACAATCGGTTGATGGCATGGCACGCGGTGTTGACGGCTTCGCCCAAAAGTGATCGGAAATCTTGTATTCATCAAGCCTTGTCCTTGCCATCTCGATCAACGTCCGATTTTTCCTTTCTACCACTCCATTTTGTTGAGGAGAATATGGAGCGGAGAATTCATGTTTTATTCCTTCTTCATCAAGGAATTCTTCAACTTGAGTATTCTTGAACTCACTTCCATTATCGCTCAGAATCTTCTTGATCTTTAGATCGAATTCATTTTGGGCTCTTCTTGCAAACTTCTTAATTATCCCTTGAGTTTCACTTTTCTCTTGCAAAAAGAATACCCACGTGAAGCGAGAAAAATCATCAACAATAACTAAGCCATACTTGTTACCTCCGATGCTTATATAAGCACCGGGTCCGAAGAGGTCCATGTGTAGAAGCTCCAATGGTTTTGTAAATGCGTCATGATGTTCTTCGCGGGATGACGCGCTCCAACTTGCTTTCCTGCTTGACAAGCGCTACAAATCCTATTTTTCTCAAACTCAACATTTGTTAGTCCAATGATGTGATCGCCTTTTAGAAGCTTGTCGAGGTTCCTCATGCCAACATGAGCTAGCCGGCGATGCCACAACCAACCCATGCTAGACTTTGCCATTAAGCATGTTTGAAGTTTAGCGCTATTTGAATTGAAATCAACCAAGTAGAGCTTACCCTTCAAATATCCTTTAAAAGCAATTGAGGAATCGTCTCTTCTAAAGACGGTCACATCCACATTAGTGAAAAGACGATTATAACCCATTTCGCAAAGTTGCGACACGGATAACAAATTGTAATTCAAAGATTTAACAAGCAAGACATTGGAAATTGAATGATCATTAGAAATAGCAATTTTACCTAATCCCATTACCTCACCTTTACCATTATCACCAAACACAATATTTTCATATTGTGACCCTTTTTCATCAAAAGATGAAAACATTTTCTTTTCTCCGGTCATGTGGTTTGTGCAACCACTATCAAGCACCCAACTTGATCCACGGAGATATAGTCCTACTAAAACACATCAAGTCTTGTTTTTAGGTACCCAAATCTTTTGGGTCCTTGCATGTTAGCAATCAATACTTTCGGTACCCACACCTTCTTTTGCTCACATCATTAGAGTGGTGGGCACCGACAAAATGAGCAACCACTTTACCACGGTGGTTTCTCTTCAATATGTAAGAAGCAAAGTGAATGGAATGAGATGTATGACATTGAGGATGCTCCTTTGATTCTTGCCCTGGTTTTGATGACTTGTGTGGTGGTCAATGGTTGTTTGTCATTTCCTTTGACAAACTTGATGCATTCCTTACCTTTTACAACCACACGGTCATTTCCTTTGCATTCATACTTATCATATCCTAGCCCTTCTTTGTTTTTGTTGCCTCGACCACTTATGGTTTTGTATAGGGCGTCCTTGGATTGATAAGTTTTCATGCAACCGCACCTAACCAAGGCACTTAATCTCGTTTTAGCTTTTAATACTTGCACAAATTGAGAATTAGTAGAGCAAGCATTAATATCAACATTATAGCATCGAGAGCAACCATTGCTAGTGGAAGGAATAGAAGCCATTGAAGAATTTACAATTGGAGAATTAAGATCATTAAGAGATTCAATTTGCACTTCAAGAGCTTGGAGATTGTTTTCCAACCTTATGACATTCTCTTGAAGTGACTCATTTGAACCCTTAAGTAATGTTATTGAATTATTAGCCAAATCAAGCTTTTTGGTTAACAATTCAATTGTCTCCTTTTCTTTTGTGAGAACCTTCTCGAGAGCAAGATTTTTCTTCTTTTCACAAATTAGCAACTCTTCTTGCTTCTCGAGAGTCTCTTCTTGGCTATCTATTCTTTTCAATAGTTTATGGATCTTATCAATAGCCGTTTTGCTTAAATCACAAAATAGAACATCATCATCATCGTCATCGCTATCCAATTCACTATCACTACTTGGAGGTTTTGACTTAGTCATTACCTTCCGCCCTTTTGCCATGAGACAAATGGGTGCGTCGTCGTTGTCGGTGTCGCTCATGTCGCCGAAGAGTGATTTTGTTGGAGGAGCGGCTTCTATGGCGACGGTGGCGACTCCTTCAT
This sequence comes from Rhipidocladum racemiflorum, assembly GCA_036346355.1. Classification (NCBI taxonomy): domain Eukaryota; kingdom Viridiplantae; phylum Streptophyta; class Magnoliopsida; order Poales; family Poaceae; genus Rhipidocladum; species Rhipidocladum racemiflorum. Next base: position 55,705,806 of record CM070584.1, read on the forward strand.
CATCGGTGTCGGAGTCGGAGTCGTTTGAATCCCATTCTTCGCCAATATGGGCTCGCCCCGAGTACTTCTTCTTGTAGCCTTTATTTTTCTTGCTTGGCTCACTCTTCTTTTGCTCATTTGAGGAGGTCTTCTTCTTTGGACAATCGGCGATGAAGTGTCCAACTTCACCGCACTCATAGCACGCCCTCTTCACATTTCTTCTTCTCCTTGACTTGTCATTGAAGTTTTCTTGTATTTGCTTGACCCGTCATACTTGAGGAATTTTTAAACTTTCTCACAAACAATGCCAAGTCCTCCTCGTCTTCGCTCTCATCTTCTTCTTCATCACTTGATGTTGATTCTTCCTTTTGCTTGCCTTCAAAGCTATTTGCTTCGGTCTTGAGCTTGAGCTTTGCTTGGCAAGGTTCTTCACTTCTTTTGCTTCTTCCTCCATAAGTTCATGTGATAGAATTCTTCCTAGCACATCATTAGGAGTAAGCCTTTTGAAATCTTTTCGCTCTCGTATAAGTGTTACGAGAGTCGAATTCCTTGGAGCAAAGGCTCTCAACATCCTCTTCACCACAACGTGGTCCGTCATATCCTTGCTTCCAAGTCCTCTTATCTTGTTTACGAGGATCATCAAGCGATCATACATTTGTTGTGGAGTCTCATCATCATTCATGACAAATCTCCCCAACTTGCCTTCTAGCAATTCAATCTTTGATTCCCTTACACTTGATGTACCCTCATGTGCTACTTGAAGTGTGTCCCATATCTCTTTGGCTTCTTCCAAGCCGTCCACTTTGTTGAATTCCTCGGGACTCAACGCTCCAAGCAACACGCTATGCGGCTTGAGCATTGCGATGGATGTTTTGCTCTTGTTCCTGCCAAGTGAGCTCCATATCGCCTTCCCAGGCATATCTAAACCTGTGCAAACAATTTTCCAAACACTAGGATGGAGAGACATCAAATGCATTTTCATTTTGTGCCTCCAAGCGGAATAGTACGTGCCATCAAAGAAAGGAGCACGCCGGGAGGGCACAGTTGATATCTGAATGCGAAGAGGAAGTATTTAATTTTCATAATTGAAAGGAATTTGAGCTCCTGACTAGATGTAGAGGTAGCTTCCTCTTTGCTCTTGCCGGAGTTCCATCTCGGCTCTGACTGCTTTTGCTCGTCAGTCATGACAACCTTCAACCGGTGTTGGCCATCACGTTCCTTCAAGCGGTTAAGCCTTCGAGAAGGTTTGGCTCGATACCAATTGAAAAGGTTAGAAGATTGCCTAGAGGGGGTGAATAGGCTAATTTAAAATTAAAACAAATTAATGCAATGAAAGGTCGGATATTCCGAATTAATATCGGAACTTCCAAAACTTCTAACTTCCGTAATTACTTCGGACTATCCGATTAGTACTCAACCGAGAGAGTCAAGTAGAAAGAGTAGTTCGACAACTAGCACTAGATGTTAAGAAGGTGCGAAGAGAATCAACAAGATTAAGCAGCTGACTAGAGGCGAGAGAGAACACAATAGTTTGATTCCCTGAGTTCGGATCCTTGAGGGGATCAGACGTCTCCGTTGAGGAGGTTCCAAAGAACCGGGTCTTTTCCAACCCTTTCCTCCCAAACCTGGCCGCACTTGAGGCTTGGTTCCACTATTTGGTTCCTTCCCTTCGAGGCGGAGCCGGCCTTCACAAACTTCTCACGGCTTCCCACAATCGTTGGGGGCTCGTGAGCGACGCCTAGCCGTCTAGGAGTCCTTCAACCTCCAAGAGAAATGAATACACTTGAATCTCGATCTTGGAGAGGTTCTCTACTTTCTCAAGATGAATGACAACTTAGCTCTTAACTCACAACCACACTTAACACAACCCTCACTCACTAAATGATCCCTAAGATCAAGGAGGAGAGAGTGCTCAAAAGAGTGCTCTAGAAAGTGCTCAAGAAGCTCAAGTAAACAGCCCCAAGCAAGTGAGTAACCAGCAAAGAAAAGGAGTGGGAGAGGGGTATTTATAGTTTTGGATCAAAACTAGCCGTTACCCTCTACTCGGCCTCACATCGGAATGTCCGATACAAACTTGGAACATCCGATGTGTGCAAATTCCAGTGCTTGGAAAACTTCCAACTGAAAACAACACGCATCGGAAAGTCCGATAACAACATCGAACATCCGATGACTCTCCGAGAGGGAACCCAACAAAAACAAGCTAAGTCCACATCTAACGTCCGAAAAGACATCGGAACATCCGAAGAAAGCAGTGGGCTCCCAAACAGGAAAACAACCACTTGGAACTTCCAAGACGCAACTTTGGACAATCCGAACTAGACAGAGAGCACCTTTACTCAAGAAGGCACACATCGGACCTTCCGATACTCAATATCGGAACATCCGAACCAAACAGAGAGCTCCCTATCTAAAACACAACAGGTATCGGAACATCCGAAATAGAACATCGGAATGTCCGACCCAAACAGAACACACCGGAATGAAGCACACCTCCACTTGAACTTCAAAACATCGAACGTCTGATACAAGTTCGAACATCCGACTGAACTTAAAACAAACTACATTCCTAAGCGAGAAAGAACACTTCTAGCCCTTGAGAGACTCGTCTAAGTTCATCTTGAGTGAGGAGAACATCTCCAAGTCAATTTCAATGCATCCCTCTTAATAGTACGGCATTCCTATGACTCAATAGATTAAAATTACAAGCTTAAATACCGTTTTTCTTACTCCGCGCTACTAAGGGACACTTCACGTGCATAGACGATCTCTTCTTGAAGCCTTTGCCTGTTCATAAACTAGTTGAACACATTAGTTTCTTTAATCATTTGTCATTAATCACCCAAAACAAATTTAGGGGGCCTAGATGCACTTTCAGCACTAAACTCCAGAATATCGGATCTTCCGATTTAAAATCGGATGTTCCGATGAGTTGAGTTTTTCGGCCGATTGAAATTCAAAGTTCAGCCCACCTTTTGCAAATTTGTTAAGAATTTTTGCAAATGAAGTCCAAATGAATTGAAATCATCAGGGAACTAACTTTGGACTATTTCAAACGTTTTTAGGATAACTTTTATTTGCAAAGTATTTTCTTATAGCTCATTTTGGCAAAATGCGCTTTGAGGTACAAAGATGAGAACAAATTTCATAAAAGCCTCAATGTGCAACTTCAACTTGGATTTCACGAACAATTGAACCCTCATGGCTTGAAGGATTTGAAATGCATTTTTGAAGCCATGATAATTTATAAAACAATGAAATCCAATTTGAATGCCAAAATTCAATAATAGGCGTTTTTTGAGTTAAACATAATTGTTTTGGCCAAATTAATTTCCATAAAAGGAATTTTTATTTTGGAAGGTTGTAAAACATTTGGAATACATATTGGAATACTTTTTACAAAGCTTTTTGCAAATTTGGGTCTTTTAAACATCATTTTCGCCTTTTGTCCAAAGAGGGTTCTTTTGAAGAACCAAATGAAAATCCAGTAAGTCAAATACTCAATGACACAAAAGATCAAATCCAATTTAAGAGAATGAGATAAGATTTAGAGATTGAACTTTTGTGTATGAGTTTCGAATACCATTTTGAACTAAGATATGGTACAAGATCTAGTCCACATGGTGAAACTTACTAAGTGCAATATTTTGATCTATATCGGTCAAACTAAGTTTTTCGGCGAGTTTCAAAATAAAATAACTTTTGTTTGATTGGTCTTTTGGAAATCTTTTAAACACGAAAGATGTTAAGAATGACCAACTCAAGGATTTTTGTATTGAAATTATTTCCAAAATCTTTTTACTTTTAACTCTATGCAAATTATACATTTAAATCCAAAACAAGATACTTCTATCTAGGTTTTTGGTATAAATCTCATTTTCTTTTCAAAATAGATTTTGTGAAGCAAAAACCTTTGAAAAACATTGTGAAAGCATTTGTATACATTTCTCAACTAGTTTTTCAAAAGATTACTAATAGATTAGCGAATTTTGAGTTTTGGCTAAAAGGTTGATTTTGAAAAATATATAAGCACTTATAATAAATATGGGCACACGTAGGGATGTGATACACATGATTATGAATTAGCACTCCCCCTAAATGTGCCACATCTAACTTGCTCAAGATTACAATTAAAGCACAAGTAAGAAGCATGAGCAAGGTACAATCAACAACCAATTAAATTGATTTTCATGAAACTAATGCATCTAAACCTACACAAGGCTAGAAGCAATAAAATAATCAATTTAAGTTGCAAGTTACCGAGATGGCATTGGCTCATGATAATAGAATGATCTTCCTCATGCTTGGCTCCATTTGACATGATGAAATCTTGTTTTCCTCGATTGAGCCAAGTGTCCAATCCATCTCTCATTGCCTAAAAACCTTTTAGGTGGTTTTTGGTACCCAATCCTTGTTGGGTCCAACAATATTAGTCACAATAGATTTAGGAACCCAAATGGCCCTAACTTTAGCATTAATTGAATGACTAACATTTCTAGGAATAGGTTTGCAATATTTATTCCTCCTAAGCATATAATTGTCATTGAGTAGTGAACGCTTAGGAGGGCAAACATATTTAGCAACCCTATTTCTAGTTTGATCTTTTCTAAGCAAGTGATAATCATTAAAGTGAGAAGGCTTAGAGGATCTAGTATATCTAGCAAATAATTTGCTATTGTTATTTCTCCTAAGCAATTTATTTGAATTGCTTTGAGTTGGCTTAGGAGTCCTAACAATTTTTGCAAATCCATTTCTAGATTTACTCTTCCTATGCAAATGAATAACATCATTTTTGGCGGGCATAGGGGACTTGACAAGCTTGGCAATTACATTACCATTCTTGTCCTTCCTAAACAAATAATCATTATAATGAATAGTAGGCTTAGGGATTATACCTTTGGGACAATCCTTACCGATATGCCCCTTTTGCCGACAATTGAAGCAAATTTGAGTCCGACCTCTTCTAGTCCTCTTAAGGTTTTGCTTCTTGTCGTCAAGCCTCATCTTTGATGACGTTCCCGTGCCATCAACTTGATTTGGGCACACCGAGGCAAGGTGACCCTTCTTGTTGCATCCAAAGCACCTCTTGATCTTCGAGAGTTTTCCATGGTGCTTTGGCTTGTTCTTCTCCCTCTTGGAGATGTAGCCAAGTCCTCTTCTATCTTGAGGCACCCGAGGCTCGCTCAAGATCTTGTCGAGGACGGCTTTGCCCTTGTAGCACTTCTCCAAGTCACTTTTCAACTTTGTGACTTGTTTCTTGAGCTCATTGTTTTCCTCTACAAGATTAGTATCTAACAACATAGAGGAACTTGAAGCAATATCATTAGAGCATGAGGGCATATCAATGCTAGGAGTAGACATATTAATTTTGGATGAAATGCAAGGAATGACATTTGAGCAAGGCATTTCATCAATTAAATCACATTGAATACTAATGTCTACTCTAGGCTTTGTGAATTCCTTGAGAAGGATCTTTTCATGATTTTAGTTAAGAACATCATAATCCTTTTGAAGTGAGTCTAGCTTCAACTTCAAAATTTTGTATTTAGTTCTCTCCTTCTCAAGAGATTCATTTTTCACCTCTTCTTTAGCAAGAGCACTCTCAAGTTCAAGATTTCTTTCTTTTTCAAAGATGAGCAAATCTTCTTGCCTCTCGAGAGTGTCTTCTTGCTTTTCTATTGTATCAAGCAAGACAAGCATTTTGGAAATTGATATTTCTCTAATATCACCAAACCTATCATCATAATCGGTATCACTATCATCATCACTCTTACTAGAATCATCTACAATTTGAGATTTGGATGTGTGTGATACCTTCTTCTCCTTTGCCATGAGGCAAATAGGAGTGTTGTCATTGCTTGGGGCGGAAGAGGAGGTAGATGGTGGTGTCGGTTCTTCATCACTTGATGTAGAGGTTGAAGAATCATCAACCGACATCCGTTCTTGTATGCAATCCTCATTTGATGATGTGGACACATCATATTTGTCTTGAAGCATTGTCCACATATCATGAGCACTCTTGAGGTTGTATATCTCATCAAATATCTCATCGCTACGTAACTAAAAATAGCGTTAGTAGCTTGAGCGTCTAGATGTAAGCATTTCTCTTCTCCTTTAGTTGGAGCCACTTCGTTTAGACGAAGAGAAAAGCCGACATCTACGATCCACCATAATTGTGGGCTCATGGATTTAAAGAATGAAATCATGCATAATTTCCAATGAGCATAATTATAACCATAAAGCATTAGTGAATCGTGAGAGTGCACTAATCCGCTTAGTCGTCATCCTTTTACTCTCTAGCGGTAAAGCCTAATATGAGAGTGACCGTGGCTCGATACCAATTGAAAGGATCGAGGATGGACGCCTAGAGGGGGTGAATAGGCGATTTACAATTTTCTAAAACAACGCAATGGAAAAGAGATCGGAACTTCCGATATGAAGTCGGAGGTTCCGGTGTCTAATCGGAATATCCGATATGAGGTCGGAATATCCGATTAGAACAGAGTCTAGTGAATTGCAAAACTAATTACGCCTATACACAAATGATTTCTACTTGAAGCTAGCACAAGCAAATATTAGCAACTAGTAGTAAAGCTAGCTAGAGAAATAATCAATCCTAAATAGATCAATTCAATACAAGATAGCAAAGTAAAGCAATAAGCACATGTAAAGAATTGACACGATGATTTGTTTACCGAAGTTCGGACTTCCTCCAAGGAGGTTCCTACGTCTTCGTTGAGGAGGCTCGGTCACACTTGAGCAGGGTCTTTTCCAACCCTATTCCTCGCCAATCTCGGTCGCACTTGAGATGTGGCTTCACTTCTTGATTTCTTCCCTTTCGGAGGCGAAATCGCACCTTCAACAAACTTCTCACGGCACACCACACACTTTGGTTGCTCGTGAGCGACGCCTAGCCGTCTAGGAGTCTTCAAACTCCAAGAGTAACGAATCCAACGAATGGATGATCTAGGACATGAACTCTTGTGCTCAAGATGTATCTCAATCTAACACTCTTAGCACTAACTCTCACTTCCCACACCTCACTCAAATAGGGATCACTAAGATCAAAGGAGAAGGAGCAAGGAGGAACACTCAATCCACTCCTAATCACAACACAAGTTTTTAGAGCTCTCTCTAGCTAATGAGATGACCAAGGAGCAACAAATGCATCACAAGGTAATCTCTCTATTCCACTAGCTCAACCTCTTGTTTAGCCCTTCAACAATATCCCCAACTCACTCTCCCAACCGGCCAAGGGGGTTATTTATACCCCACACCCAAAGACTAGCCGTTGGAGCAAGAAAACTAGCCGTTTTACACACATCGGAACTTCCGATCTCAACATCGGAACTTCCGATCAGGCTAAAACTCCAGAACAAACTCAATCCAATAAACACATCGGAACTAACATCGGAACTTCCGATACATCGGAACTTGCATCGGAACTTCCGATCTGGACAGAGAGGCACCTTACAGAAACCTTTCAAAAAGTTTCTAAGTCTACATCGGAACTTCCGATCCAACATCGGAACTTCCGATCCAACATCGGAACTTACATCGGAACTTGCATCGGAACTTCCGATCAGGCAAAAAAATCAGCACACTTGCAAACTAAAAACACTGATCGGAACTTCCGATTTTCACGATCGGAACATCCGATTTGACCAGAGAGCACCCTTTTTGAGTTTAACACTTATCGGAACATCCGATCCAAAGACCGGAACATCCGATCCTCACAGAGAGGTTCTAGACTCTCACCAACACACCACCGGATTTACCGATGGATCGGAACATCCGATCCAGACAAAAAGACAAACAATCGATTATGCGTGATGTGTATTGTGTCTCTCATCTATTTAAGGATAGATAACACTTGAGCACAGAGACACTTCTAAATCATCCACGTTGCATCCCTCTTAATAGTACGGCACGCCTATAACAAGACACTCTATCTAGTTACCTTTGATGTCAAGACGCGATCAATCCCCTTTGGGGCCTTTATGATCTTCAATCATACCTCATTTCCCCCGGATTGTCACATCGCTCTCTCTTGAAGTCCTCATGATTTACGATCATCTTCTCTTCAAGATCGTCACACTGCTCTACTTCTCTTTTACCGGATCATCAACCGGCTCTCACAACATCTTGTTCATCTTCTCTTGATGAACATTCTTTTCTTTCCTTCTCAACGGGATCTCCTCTTGACGTTCATCACCTCATGATGTCGTCCTTGTCCCGTTTCTTTATCTTAACCATCATTGGACCTAACCTGGCTCAATCATCACTTATGAAAATAGTTAGTCCAAGATGCATAGTTGTCTCAATCATCCTTGCACTCAATTAACACATAATGAATGCCTCCATAATGATTGAGCACAACCTAAATCAATTTAAATGAATAATTGTATTTGTGTCTTAAGTATATTGATGCAACTAATGCTTCGTTATACTCAAGAACTATCGATTATCCTTAATCGATCACAAGAACACCATCAACTCATGATGCAATGTTCTTTGATTATTAAGAGATAAACGACCTCAATTTAAATCTTCATTTAAATTGATATGAGTATACAATAACTACACAGTTTTCATATACTCATGTTGATGGAAAGTAATGATCCATAATATGTGGAATGTATGGAAATGATCGTTACTCTAAGCCATCAACTATAAGATAAACTCCACAAAGATATGTGCATACATATAATTGATCTTGAATCAATATGCACGTATCCAATTTTATTTCTTTGGAGCATATCCTATGATACCATGAGTATACTACAACTATGCATGTTAAATGTATACTCAAAGATCTAGTTTCAATGTCTTGATCCTTTATATGTTGTAATGAGGAATAGATCAATGCAATGAAACATTAAGTTAGAGTGTGAACTCCCCTAAATGTGTGCATCCATGTAATATATGGATTGGGAAACATGATACACGCTTTTTGGTTAAAGCAGTGGAGAAATCCATACTTCAACTTAAATCCTAAGTATGCAATAAAATAATGAACATTGATACAATGCATACCTTGGGTTTTCCATTTTCCATTCAAATGTGAGGCTACTAAACATAAGCTCAATAAATATGTTAGTCTCATTATAAATTAGATTTGTCAATGATCATCAATCATCCTTGATGAGACGAAAATAGTAATTACCTAAATATTAGTCTCATATTAGGATTTGTCATTAATCACCAAAACCAACTTAATGGATCAACCTAATGGAGGTTGTACTTACAGAAAGCTACACTGATGATCAACACACCAACAGAAGGAAAGAAATCTCTGCTAGAAAATTGATTAAGCTGGAACAAAGCAAACAATCCATATAACAAACTTGTGATTAATAGCCAATTCTCAGACCCAATTCTCCATACAGGGACAGCAGATACTAGTATCTGAGATTGTTAATCCATACTACTGTGATTAATAGCCAAACCGTACTGAACCAATTCATCCAAACGCTAAGAATAGAACTGAACAAGCACTAGAACTGAGATCGATGTAATAGAAGCAATTCATCCAAACCGTACTGAACTGCAATACTACTGAACCAATTCATCCAAACCGTACTGAACTGCAATACTACTGAACCAATACAAGCAAGCATATCCAAATACTACTGAACTGATTGATACTACTGAACCAATTCATCCAAACCGTACTGAACTGCAATACTACTGAACCAATACAAGCAAGCATATCCAAATATTCTTGAACACATACCACTGATTAGGCGCATGGGGGGGACGGAGAAGGGCGGCTGGAGGCGCGCGTGGGGACGGAGAAGGACGGCTGGAGGCGGCTGGAGGCGCGCCCGGCCAGATCCACGCGGGCGTCGGCGGATGGGACTGCGAGGCATCGGAATGCGCGCGGGTCGAGACGGGCGGCCGGAGGCGGCCGGAGGCGCGCGGGTCGGAGGCGGCCGGAGGCACGCGGGCGAGGCGGATGAAGGTGTGCGGCGGAGGCGGATGGAGCGCGCCGGAAGGCGCTTGCGGCGAGGCGGATGGAGGTGCGCGGGCGTTGGCGGATGGAGGCAGCTGGAGGCGCGCGGGCGGAGGCGGATGGATGCACCGGCGGAGTGCGAGGCGGGGATGAGCCCGTGCGAGCGGAGGCGGCTGCAGTGGAGAAACCCTTGCGTGCGTCGAGAGGCTGGGATTTGCACGCGAGACTGCACGAGCGGAGCCAGGCCCGTCGGAAACGGCCGATTTTTTCGTTTCTGCAGGGCCTGGCTCAGGGGGCGCGCTGCATCGTTGGAGCCTGGGCCGATAACGTGAGAAGCCAACCAAACAGTGGATTGTTGTATCCTCAGAGCCAATTCTCTCCAGATGCAGCCAACCAAACAGCCTATTAAGCACCGGTGCTTACTTACGCATCGATGCTTTGAAATAAACATCTTATCTATTCTATATAGTAAGAGAAATCAGTTTTTTTTTACTCACATTTCTAAGCACACATCCAACCATAAACTGTATTACGGGGAAATATAACAAGAGCAAAACTAGGCGGAGAAAGAACAGGACAAGACATAGCTCCAAATTTTCATGCCACCAACCCGGCAGCATAGTGCTTTGGTTCCTTTTCCTTAGGTACATCAGTACATGTAACCAGGAGCTCAACCGGACAGCAGTCCTCACAGGAAGCAGATCTTTGGCGGTCTCGTGGAGACTGCAGCTTTAGCAATTTTTTATAGACGTGAGCCGTCCGATCTAATAATCGAACGGTACAAATCGTCTAAAAGTATCACTACATGTTTTGCTACAGTAACCGCTACAATATTTTTTGGTTGCATCGTTTTTCCTGCAATACTTCGAGGTTGGTCTGAGCCGTCGTTTTCCAATCTAACAGCTGGCACGCAACTGCTTAAGTTGCAATTATAATAGCAACTGCATGTGATCCCTGTCCGTCCTCACAATGCTGCGAGCTGCTGCTGGACGTCGACGCCGACGACGGTGACGACCCCGACTGGGAGAACAAGCTATTGAGCCACTGTATCGACACCAGCAACTTGCTCCTGTTCCCTTCAGCTTCAACACGTTCGCGTATTTACAAAAAAAACCACTCATACTAGAAATTTAAAATTCCGATTATGTATACCCGAAATTTGAAATTCCAGGTATGGTGTATTCGGTTTTCTAGATCTCGGGTATTGCATATTTGTTCCATACCTAGTTTTTGAAAAACCGGATATAGGGTATTTTTTTGTTAGTCAAAACAGTGTAAAAATAAGCAAATATATATATACACATGCCCTATACCCAGTTTTTTAGAAACCAGTATGGGGTAGAATTTTTCTTGGGAAACCGAATACGCTATACACGGAATTTGCGTAACCGGAATTTCAAATTCCGGGTATGAGTGGGCTTTTTGTAAATATACGCAAAAATATTGTATCGTTTTGTGAATGCGGATCAAATTTTGTATCAAATACGAAAATTTCACACCACTTGGGCCCAAAAATCTGCATATGAATGGGTCCATGATACAAGTGGTTCTATAAAACGATGTAAGAAAGATCAATGAAGCTACTTTACCCAGCTCTAGCAATTGTACGAGACTCCGAGTCACCATGCACACATGTTGCGTTTAAAGCACTACATTTTGTATTTCCGGAGAAACTATTATGACAATTCTGCACTCCAAATGCGGTAGAGGAGAAAGAACAAGTTTAAGAGCTGGTTATGAAATTTGTTGTAAACCTGATTAGCACCCTGTAGAAATCATACATGAACTGTATTTTACCCTTATTAGCAACTAATTCACACAAGAGGCCAGTAAGAGCATGTACACTACAAATACAATAAATGTAAAAGTCATTTTCTCCAATAAAAACATCTCTTTTCTAGGTGCTTAGATGTTATATTATAAAAACACCTCTTTTCTAGGTGCTTAGATGTTATATTATAAAAACACCTCTTTTCTAGGTGCTTAGATGTTATATTATGTATTAATTTGATATAGTTATAGACTAAAGCACCGGCGCTTACTTAATTTGATATAGTTATACACTAAAGCACTGGTGCTTACTTAAGCATTTAAAATAAACATCTTATGTATTATCTATTCTATGTAGCAAGAGAAATCAGTTTTTTTTTTTTACTCTAAGCACATTTCTAGCACCTGCATTAACATTTTATACACATCCCAACATCTGTTTTAATCCAACCATAAACTGTATTACGGGGAAATATAACAAGAGCAAAACTAAGGGGAGAAAGAACAGGACAAGACATATTTTGATATAGCTCCAAATTTTCATGGGACCAACCCAGCAGCATAGTGCTTTGAATTCTTTGGATCAATTGATGATTTGCTCTCACTTACATGTGCCATTGATTATTTGTTCCATAATATCTCATTGACATGTGTACACTAAAGCCACATATCAGTGGGACACATATGATAAATAATCAATTGCACCGTGAAAAAGAGAGTAAATGATCAAATCTCCCGAATCCTTTTCCTTATGTACATGTAACCAGGAGCTCAACCGGACAGCCGGTAAAACCAGCACCTCAGTCCTCACAATCCTGCGAGCTGCTGCCGGACGTCGACGCCGACGACGGTGACGACCCCGGCTGGGAGAACAGGCTGTTAAGCCACTGTATCGACACCGGCAACCTGCTCCCGTTCCCTTCAGCTTCGACACCAACGTCGCGCTCACTGGCTGCATTGCCCGAAGTGTATGCTCCAGCATCGCCATTGCCACTGCCACTGTCATCGCCATTGGCAATGCCACTGTGACGACCATTGCCGCTGCCACATGAGGTCTTCGAGTCGTCGTCGGCCGGCAACTGGAACCGGCACACGGGGCACGAGCTGTGCATCTCCAGCCACGGCAGGATGCACTTGGCGTGAAACCTGTGCCTGCAGGGCATCTCCCGGGCGCGCTCGCCGGCCGCGTAGTCCTCCAGGCAGACCGCGCAGCTGGCCGCGTAGTCGCTGCTGCCAAAGCCGCTCACCTCCACGGTTGGCATCGCCTCGACGGCCTCCTTCTTGGCCGGTGGCGTGCCCTGACGGCCCGCGTCGCTCTCGGCCAGCTGCTGCATCAGGGCGTTTAAGCCGGGGCCAAGAAAGTAGTCCCCCGACGCCGTGCCCTGCTCGCCGCCGGGGCCGACGGCGAAGAGGCTCCGGCCGAAAGGGCTATAGTGCTCGGCAGCATCAAGGCCGGCTGATTCCAGGCGCTGGAGTTGGCGCTCCCGGATCGCCTGCAGGAGCCGCAGGAACGCGGTGGCGCGCCGCCGACGACGCGAAAACTCGAGGGTGTCCAGACCGTGGTCGTCGTCCGCACCGGCGCCGGCGTCTGCGGGCCGCCGGTTGCGGCGGCGCCGGACGGGATCGCCGACCATACCGTCAATGATGGGGGCCCATATAGAGATCGCGCTGTCGGCGTCAGGATACGTGCCGCCGCCATCGGCAGCGACGCCGCGGGCGGTCTCCATCTCCTCGAGGAAGCCGCTGCGGCAATACGGGCACTTGATCTCCACCCCGGCCTCCGCAGCCACGGGACTCACCGCCGTGGCGCACATGTGGCACCAGTACCTCCCGGCGACCACCAGCTCCGCCATTGCACCCGATCTTCTTGAGCTTTCCCCGGCCAATAATCAATTATTCCTAGTTCGATTTGGCTGCGAGGAATCAATCAAGAAGGAAAGATTAGAGCATTACACCGCAATGGCGAAGAAACCCTAAGAATTGAAAGGCAATGCGGGCATGTTAACCTTGAATCGTTAGAAAATCTTCGTAAAATTACAAGCCCAAAATTATTTGTTTCCGTTAAGGAAATATTAGATGCGTTTCTTTGCAAACTAAGGGAACAAACATCATCTACATGTACTAAAATCCAACTAGGGAAAGAAGATAGTAACATTAAGAATCGAAGATCTGACAAGATATCCTTCAACGCCAAGGCAGGCTCAATCAATAAAAAGAAACCAATACAACAATCACAAATCTTTAAGGATGAACAGACGCAGAATATAGTTTGCAACCAACCAATACAAAGCCAATCAAAGGAGAAGAACAGGGGAAGTAGCAATTGACAGGCTGAATCCTCTGTTCTTCTTCTTGGATGGTGGAAGGAAGCAAACCAAGGGGAATGGATGGATGAATCGATCAATCACCTAGGGCAAGGCAAGTGGGGGAGAGGAGAACATGGCCAGAGAGGCCTGTCCACCTCTATATTATTACTATGAAAACACTTTTAGGCAGTGATTAAAAGGCCTTGCCTGCTCAACTATTGCCTAAGATGCTCTGTCATTCTAATTTTAAACTCCCAAATCTTTTTCCCATTAATTTATCTCTGCCTTTTCCTTCCTCGAAATGTTCAGCGGTGGTGGCATTTCGCTTTCCATACAGCCCAGATAAAGATCATCCAGGCATATATATACATATATTAACACCCTTACTTGCCAAGAAATTGGGCCCAGCCAGATGAGCCGCGTGTCCGGGCTCAATTTTGCGAAAAATCCCTCTCATTCTTCGAAATTACGAATAGATCCCCGTGCGATTTTATGTAAAAGGAAAATATTTTTCCCAGTTCGCGTTTAGGTCCCTCGTTGGCCGTTTTACAGGAAGAACCTCCCGTTAAATGCGAATCGTGAACGAGCCATTTTCTAATTTTTCAAAATAGCGAACAGGTCTAAAATTATAACAAATAGGTCCCCGTGTTTTACGTTCAGGTCATTTCTCCGTTTTGCCCGAAAAAAAGTTTTCGTGATCCGTTTTTTCTTCAGGGCATGCGAAAAATATTTTCGTTGACCGTTTTCCAAAAAAAAATTGAAAACCGTTTCATTTCTCCGTTTTGCTCGGAAAAAATGTTTTCGTGATCCGTTTTTCCTCTGGAGCATGGGGAAAATGTTTTCGTTGCCCATTTTCCAAAAAAAAATGGAAAATCGTTTCTTTTCTCTGTTTTACCTGGAAAAAAATGTTTTCGTGATCCGTTTTTTCTCCGGAGCATGGAAAAAATGTTTTCGTTGGCCGTTTTCTCAAAAAAAAATTAGTAAATCGTTTTTCGTCCATTGTTTCTCCGTTTTTGTCCTTTTTCCTCATTTTTCCCGTGAAAATTGTTTTCGTGGCTCGTTTTGCCCGAAAAAATGTTGTTTTTGTTGGCCGTTTTTCCAAAAAAAAAATGAAAATTCGTTTTTCGTACGTCGTTTCTCCATTTTTGTTCGTTTTTTCCTCGTTTTCCCCGGTGAAAAATCAAGGGAGATAATTTTTTTTGCAACTCCATCTCTTATATTACCCGGTGAACACATAGGGTGTTAAACTCAGCATCTATAATTTTTTGGCAGCTCAAAGTCTAATATTGTCCAGAGCGATCTCTAATATTTTTCAAAACGTGTATTATCTTGGATATCCCTGCCTTTTTTCAGAAATAAAAATTTGGATCAAATTTCGCACGGCGCAGCATTGCGCGCAAGTCTTCCTAGTATATATATGGATACACACACACAGGAAAATGGTTATGAACTCTAGAAGTTTGTACTCCCTACTCATTGCATGTTAACTAATGTTACGCAAATGGAAGCACATTCCATAAGTGAAAGTTGTTAACTGGTTTCTCCTGATTAGAAAGTTGTTTTTAATTAAATAGAGGTAGGGAGTAAATACATCTGGGAGTACAAAACGGGCTTTATATATATATATTAGCATCACCCTTGTCACAAGCAACACCATAGCTCAATGGAAGAAACCATGTGATTGAATAAAGAGGTCTTGTGTTTAAGCCCCATTCTAGCTAACTTTTTCTATTTTACTTTAATACCTCATGCATGCACACCTCAAGTAACGGGTTCCCGATCGGGTTCAGGTACCCGTCGGGTCTCAGGTCCGGGTCCACGGAGGTTGGATCCGGAGGGACCCGGACCCGTTGCCATCGCTGCGAAAAGACACCTCTTCTGTGAGAACGCACCATTTGACAGGAAGACACCTTTTTAAAGATGATAATTATCATCCCTTCGATTTTACTTGAATACCTCATTCTAGCTAACTTTTTCCATTTTACTTGAATACCTCATGCATGCACACCTCAAGTAACGGGTTCCCGATTGGGTTCAGGTACGAGTCCCGAGTTCGGGTCTCGGGTCCGGGTCCACGGAGGTTGTATCCGGAGGGACCCGGACCCGTTGCCATCGCTACGAAAAGACACCTCTACTGTGAGAACACACCATTTGATAGGAAGACACCTTTTTAAAGATGATAATTATCATCCCTTCAATTTTATAAGTAGATTACTCCTGCAATGATTCAGAGATAACTTTTAGGCCCTGTTTGGTACGGTTCCATATTCTAGTAGAAATGGAAACGATTCCAGATTGTTGATAAAAATGTTTCAAATAGAATTCTGTGAATCAGGTAGAACGGGATTGAGACTGATTCAGCCACAAAGTGGAAAAAGAAGAAACGATCCGAAGAAAATCGCTCCGAGCTTTAGTCGTTTGATTGGTTTTTTTGCAGAAACTAATAGAAACGGCCCAGTTCTAAGTTGCCAAACGGGGCCTTAGTGTGTGCACAAATAGAATAAGGTGTGCAGAGGTGTAATAGCATAGAGTTTTCTGGTGTAAAGAAGTTTGTATTGTGTAAAGAAACACCTGCAATACAATTTCTATCCATTTTCTGTCTCTTTCAATATTATTTATAGACAAAAAAAGATAACTCAAAATTATATTCGTAAACTTGATCTAGAAACTCTCACATTAGACTGGCTATAAATTTTATTGAAGAACTAGGATTTAAATGTTGCTCTTGATTGATTAGTGATATTTGGAATTTGACCAATTCTATTTAGACAATTGATTTACCGGTATCGAAAAGTACACATGCGTCTATATCTCCCACAATACTCCAGTAAACAAAGTTGGAAGGCTTCCTGAAAGGAAAAGCCCCCCACGTCACCCTCCCATTCTCTCTCCTTTATTGGCAAAAAAACCCCTTCAGTTCTTTAAATCACGGATAGGTCATTCTAATTTGCGCAGAAGTCCTTTGCAATTTTTGTGAGGGAAAAAATATTTTCCCGGATTGCGTTTAGGTCTCTCGCTCGTTACTTTATGAAAAGAGCATTCCGCTAAATACGAATCGCTAGTGAGCCCTTTTCTAATTTTTCGAGATAGTGATCGGGTCCAAAAGTATAACAAACATGTCCTCAGTTTTTACGTCCAGATCCTTTCTCAGTTTTCTCCAAAAAATATATTTTCGTCATCAGAAATATGTGTGTTTTTTCCCTAGCTCGGTCTCTAAGGTTCTCCAGCCTTCAAAAATTTGAAAAATACGTCTGGTCTACTTTTTCTCTGGAAAAAAACGCTGAGTTATTTTTCATTCGCGCTCGCGGTGTGCGCATTTAAAATTACGTCTAGATCTATTTTTTCTCCGAAAAAACGCAAAATCGTATTTTTTTCCCAGCTCGATCTCTAAGGTTTCTCGAGCATTCAAAAATTTGAAAAATACATCTAGGTCTACTTTTCATCAGAAAAAAAACAGAGATATTTTTCGTTCCTCCGGAAAAAAACACAAAATCATTTTCCATTCACGCGCGTGGCGTGCACCACGTAACTTTTTCCGTAGCGCAAGCTCTAAGGTTTCGCGAGTGTACAAAATTTTTAAAAATACGCTTATATTTATTTTCTCTAAAAAAACACAAAATCATTTTTTGTTTACGCGCGCGGCGTGCGCCGCTCATTACGTTCTTGTCTTTACCCCGTTTTTTCCGAAAAAAATATTTTCATGAACAGAAATACATATGCATCTTTATCTCTAAGCTTTTTCCCCAACTCAACCTCTAATATTTTCCTTTTTTATGCATACGTGCGGCGTGCACCGCGCTTGCGTTCCTAGTAGATCAAAAGCATGTACACTAATCTCTAACAATTTACTTCTTTGTTGAGATAAAGAATCGAGCTGTGTTTCTATAAAGAAACTCAATTAAATGCTCCAAGAGAAATTCGAGAAATTTCACACAAATTGTAAGCAAACGCGTGAGTCAAAAAGTCGCAAAACTTCCGACCCTGGTCGGGCTCGAACTCAAAACCAGTAAACCCTCCGCCCGAGACAGGGGGAGCAGCGCCGGCGAGCGACCCAGCCAAGATCGGGAAAATTTCCCCACCTGCCCCTCCCCTCCGCCGCATGGATCCCGCCGCCGCCTCGCCGGCGTCGGCGGCGATCTCCACTGCCGCGACCGTCCTCGACACCCTAGGCGCGGAGGTGCTCGCGGTCATGTCCCCGGTCTCCATCTGCATGGCCCTCGTGGTCTTCCTCATCTCCCTCCTCGCTCCGCCCTCCTCCTCCTCCGGGTCCGCCGCCGCGCCTCCCCCCGTCACCGCTGCCACGCTCGTCTACCTCGAGTCCCCCACGGATTCCCCCGCGCAAAAGCTCCTCGGCGCGCTCCTCGACGCCACGGTCTTCGTCGCGCTCGTCGCCGTCGTCACCTTCGTCCTCGTCGCGCTCTACTACTACCGCTGCACCGGTTTCCTCAAGAACTACATGCGTTTCTCCGCCTTCTTCGTCCTCTTCTCCATGGGCGGCGCCATCGCCGTCGCCATCCTCCGCCGTCTTGGCGCCCCGCTCGACGCGCCCACCGCGCTCGTCCTCCTCTTCAACGCCTCCGCCGTCGGCGTCCTCTCCGTCTTCGCGTCCGCCGTCCCTATCATCGTGCGCCAGGGGTACATGGTCGCCCTGGCCGTCATCGTCGCCGCTTGGCTCTCCAGGCTCCCCGAATGGACCACCTGGATCATGCTCGTCGCGCTCGCCGTGTATGACCTTGTCGCCGTGCTCGCGCCGCGGGGCCCGCTCAGGATGCTTGTGGAGCTGGCCTCGTCCAGGGACGATGAACTCCCTGCGCTCGTCTACGAGTCACGGCCTACGGTTGGCGCGGCCTCAGGTTCTTCCTCTTATTTTTCGGCCATGGGGTCGGTTGAGATGCGGCCGGTGGCCGATTCTGGCGAATCAGGTGGGAATCGGTATGACAGTGTGGGGCAGGAGGATGATTCGAGCCGTGCTGTGGTGGAAATGATGGATCTTGGTGGAAGCCGATCAAGCATCCGTGAGATGGCCAGCTCAATTAGTTCCGTGCAATTGGGGAACCTCAAAAGGGAGGTGCCAATGGCGGTAACAGGACAACCATCAAATCAGGGTGAGAGTTCACAGCATGCTGTCATCCAAATTGAGCAGCCTGAGGAAGAAGAGACAGCACCATTGGTATCGGCAACATCTTCCAACAATGCAGTCCCAAGTGAGGAGCATAGACAAAGTTCTTTCTCGGACTCTCCTGAGGAGTTTGAGATGTTTGAGTCTACCAGGGGCATCAAGCTGGGCCTTGGTGATTTTGTCTTCTACAGTGTTCTCGTGGGGAGGGCTGCGATGTATGATCTGATGACGGTGTATGCATGCTACCTTGCCATCATTGCTGGGCTTGGCTGCACCCTTATCTTGCTGTCGATATGCAGGCATGCATTGCCTGCACTACCAATCTCTATCATGCTGGGAGTTGTGTTCTACTTCTTGACGCGGTTGCTGATGGAGCCATTTGTGGTTGGTGCTTCAACCAATTTGGTGATGTTCTGACTTATCTGTTGTTGTCATTTTACATGTGTGCTAAGTGAAAAGAAGATGATCAGCAATTTTTCTGTGAGTGTGACTAATATTTTGTTGGTCACTTCTTGTAGACGGTCATTTGTACTTATCACTAGGTTATGTTGTCACAAAATTGAGACCTTAGACTCTTCAGTTAGTATCAGAGATCAACCAGTTCATGCCTTGTTGTATAGTTCTATCAACATGACATGACATTTGAGAAGAAACATTTTGCACTTCAGTTTCATTTTTTTATGATATACTCCTCCTGCTTGTTACTTGTTGTTGCTCTCCTTAAAATTAGTGATCAAGTAACCACTCATTCATCATATTGTTAGTCAATCTGTAATTAACTGAATATTATTTTCCCACCTATAAACTAAAGGTAATGAATTGGGAGCTGGCTCTCTTATTGCTGAATTTTATGTTACTTTTTCTAAAATGTTATGAGAAGAAACATTTTGCACTTCAAAATGTGTCATCCTGTCTTCTAAAAAAAATGTGGTATCTTGAAACCATTTATGGACAATGCTTTTTATGACTGTTTCAGAAGTTGTTTAGAAGGATTTCGAGTTTGACTTGGTAAAATATTTATATTTCTTAGGTTCATTGGATTCTAGCATTGACCATATTTCATTGTATGTGAACTTGGCAAGCTTGAATGTTTTGCTTTCGCGAAGCTCTTTATGTTCAAAACTTCAAATGATATGGCATATTATAGAGATGTTTTATTACAATCTACCACTGTTTTGACTCTTGAGTCAAAAGTAAATAATTTCAGCTTTTCTTAGTTTTTGGAGTGGAGCATGGAGATGCTTGTTTTGCTCTCTCCTTTTTTGTGTGTGTCGAGATTCAAGAGCAATCGTTTAGCTTTATTTAGATGTGCTGAGCAGAACTGCATGATATGCTTCAATCTTGTTGTGCCCTTGCATAGTTTCAGTAACCATCGATAGGGCCAAGCACCTTCCTCAGCCAATGTTATGCTTCAATCTTGTTGTGCCCTTGCATAGTTTCAGTAACCATTGCTAGGGCTAAGTAGTAAGTACAAGGCTATCCCTGAAGACAAAACAGGTGATGGTGCCGTTCCTATCGTCACCATTATTAACAAACTGGATTTGCTTTTTACAAGAATCACGCCCGGTGTACCGGTGCTCATCGCCCAGCCCGCATGGCGCAAGGGCAGCGGCAGTTCGACTCGTACGCAGATGGGAGCGGATATTGACGGATATCGTTCAACTTGTATCCTGTTATATATTTTTTTTTCAAAATTGGAGTCGAACATAGATAATATCGGACGCGAATACGAACATGAATTATCTCGATCACGAATACGGATATTTTTTTAGCCATGTCAAGCCAAATGTGGATAGTCTTGATCACAGATATTTATATCGTGCAAAAACAAGATGCAATCCAACCTGCTCCTCGTGGCGATCAAGTCCTCCTTTTTCATTAAAGAAGCAAATAAATGACTTCAGGGCGGCGTGGTTGTGTGTTGATTTTCTTTTGAACACATACTTGAATTGCTCCTTGCTACCTAATAAGAGTTAAAAAGAAAGGAAGTCCCTATTCTGGTCAAAAGTACTCTTTACGCTCACGAGCAGTCCTATGAGGATCCCCCAGGTTCTCATGTATCGCATGTAAAAGAATCAATCAACCGTACTACATGTTTAAAGTGCAACTCATTAGGAGTTCAACAAACTACAACAATTACAAGTATTTTTTTTAAAAAAAGTTCTTTACGTTTAAATGTATTTGCCTAAATTGTTTGGGGTTATTCTGAGTTCATTTGCTATTTTTCTTGGTTTATTTGGATTTTTTTGTATTTTTTAAAAATAAAAAGCCAATTTCAATATGGAAAAAAGCGTTGTGGGCTAATTTCTCTCTCTGGCCCACTCTGGGTAAGTGAGAGGGAAGTCATGCACTTATGGGCCCATGGCTCATGGGTTGCTTATTGAATTCGGATATCTAAGATAAGTTTATCGGACACTATCCGATTAAAATTCCGGATAGCTCTGAATATGACATATACTTTTATCCTAAATCCGTTTCCATATCCGATAAAAATTATCTGGATTCAACTCCGATATCGAAAAAAGCATGGATATTAAATTTCATGCTTAGGATAAGATCCAAATTTATTCAAACGGACGGATGATTAGAAATTATCCGTTCTGTTTGCACCCTACTCGTACGCGGCGTGTCCATCTGTCATCGTTGTCGTAGTCCTCGAGTACCCAAAAGATGAAATTTTGGCTTAAATTTTTGAAACTCTTTGAAACCTAGTTAAATGTGATGAAACAAGGGTGGAATTTTTGTCTGACTTTTTGAAACTTTCTCGGAACTTTTTGAAACTTGTTCGAATTTGTGGAACTTGTTGAAATCTACTCAAAAGTCATGTTGAAACCTTCTTGAAACTACATGTAAGTCATGTTGAAACTTACATGAAACTTGTTGCACCATTGAAACTCTACGAAAATTTGTTATACCGTTGGTAGTACTTTTAACGGTATATATTGGCTAGCAACTCCCAATGAATTTCATTATACTCCTTCCACAAGAAACAGTTTCGTTGCTTAGTATTCCAAACAGGTCTAAAGAAGGAAATCTAGGTGTATTTGGTCGTCACCTTATTCTTGAGACTTGACCGATATTTGGTGCGTGGACATAGATTTGGTTACATTCTTGCTAAGTTTTTGGCAAAGTCAACGTGAAATTGATCCAAATCCTTGTAGTGAAATTCTATTTATTTTATAAATCAAATTTACGATACAATTAAACAACCATATAGCTAAATACTACCCTCACTTAATATTGCTAGCGCACCACCTTCAACTCCTTTACCATTGCACAATATCGCCATTCTTATTTCTTTGCGTGGTGCTGTGATACCATTTTCATCATTCCTCGACTTACATAATGCCATCTCTTTAAACACCACCTCTCACTTGATGACACCGTCACTGCAGAATCTATTGCCTTTCTGTTGATCTACCACCTGCTATCTTACATCTACAATTAGTCAGGTTATAATTCTTGGTTGCCATCGTCTGTACTCCCTCTGTCCCACAAAGAGTGCATTTCTAGGATTTTTAAGACAGATTAGTGTGCAAGGTAAATGACTAATGTGACCCTCATTACTCCATACACAAGCATGCTGGTGTTTCGATTTCCACAAGCACTTAAATGAGCATGCATACACCTACAGCTGGACCCTACGGACTAGAAATGCACTCTTTGTGGGACAAAATTTGAACACTATAAATGCACTCTTTGTGGGACAGAGGGAGTATATACAGAATAGATGAACTCTAAAAACCACACACAAAATATCGAGGCAATCTAACGGTTAAAAAAAATTACAAAGCAGATTTTCGTACCGATTCGTCGGACGGCCACACCAATCTCGAGGCAAATCCAACCGCTGGCAGGCACCCGTCCGCGCAGCAACAGAAAACCCTCCTAAAACCCCACATTTTCTTCCCCCCTGCCGAGTGCCGACGGCGCAGCCAAAACTCGCAACCTACACAACCCCAAATCACGCGCAACCCGATCACCTCGAGCCGCCGCCGCCATGGGCTCCTCCGTCAGCCACGCCACCGCCGCCCCTCCTCCTCCCCCACTTCCCGCCTACGCGCCCCCTCCTCCCTACGCCACCGACGCCGCCCCACCGTCGAAGCCCCAGGAGGAGGAGAAGGCGGCGGAGGAGGAGAAGGTGGACTACATGAACCTCCCCTGCCCTGTCCCCTACGAGGAGATCCAGCGCGAGGCCTTCAGTAAGACGCCGGGGCCATGCGCCCCCCCCCCCCTCCCCTTGATATGTGTTGTCACCACCGACCGAATCGATGGTATCGCCATGATCTTCTTGTTGTTTGTTGCAGTGGCGCTGAAGCCCGAGCTGTTCGAGGGCTTGCGCTTCGATTTCACAAAGGGGCTTAACCAGTACTTCGCCTTGAGCCACAGGTATCCTACTCAATGCCCACTTCCTGGTTGTTTCTTTTCCTGTAAATTGGTAGCATCTGTCTGTGTTCTTACAATTCTTGTGCGTCTTTGGATCAGCGTGTTCATGGGATCTATGGAGATCCCGTCGCAGGGGGCCGAGGTGATCAAGGTCCCCACCTCCAGTTACGATTTCGGCGCCAACTTTCTTGATCCCAAGGTTGTTTTCTTTTAGGAAGTCATTGGCCCCGTTCTTGTTCACTTCATATTTTCCGTATGCTTTTACGTATTGTTGATCTAAACGTGGTTCCTCTGTAGATGATGCTCATCGGGAGGGTCTCGCACGATGGAAGGGTAAATGCGCGTGTCAAGTGTGATCTCACGGATAATCTTTGCTTAAAGATAAATGCCCAGGTGATTGATTTGGCATCAGGTCTCAAATATGAGCTCATATGGGATCAGCTGTACTGGATATAGGGCAGTATCACGCTGTTTTATTTCTTAACCATCTTGTTTTTTTGTTTTGGCAGTTGACAAGTGAGCCCCATTACTCCCAAGGCATGTTTAGTTTTGATTATAAGGTCAGTCTCCCAAGGCGTGTCCTTGTTTGATTATTTTATTTGGTGGGCAGTTTCATGCCAGTGGTAGATTGCTTTTACTGTTCAGCAAGGAACTACGATGTGATGTCTCGCGTTGTTCTCTGATGAAAAAAATAGTTCATTACTTATTTGCTATTACTGTCAAATTGGTGGAGTTGTGGTAGATATGACTATGAGATCCTATTTGTCTGGACTTGAAATCGGGCAAAGAAATATGAGTCCTTTTCTTGAACCTGTTTAGCTGCTGAGATTTTGTTTACATCTTATGAGTACTCTCTTCCTCAAATTTTATGAGGAATTTGGTCTATCAGATATGCCTTTTGAGTTACATGCTAATGACCATCTTATGTTACTGATTTAACATCTAACCTTCCAGGATGTTGCCACATAGGACAGCAGGAATACTGATCTAGTTTGTACTAATATCCTTCTGAATGATTTATAATGAAAATGATGGCATCAAAGTATTGCTTGTATTCTAATTACATGTAGTCTTTCTCTTTCATAATTTTTGCCTGAAAATTTACAGATGCAAAACCATTATAAATAGCTGTTAGGTGCTTAATGTTTAGCATTATGTTTGATAAAAATATATGAGGTTTTACTCCCCCTTCCTTTGATGCAGTTTTTTATTTATTGTGAATTTATCAATCTGACAATGCGCATGATTATGTACCTTGTTTTGCTCCTATATCCTTGGTTCCAGGGCAAAGATTTTAGATCTCAATTTCAAATTGGGAATAACGCGTTCTATGGAGGGAACTACATCCAGGTATGCGTTATAAATAATGTAACATTATACGCCAACATTTGTACATAAAAGCCATTCAATAGTAGGAGCAATTTACTGCACCCTGATATCATGAAATTTTCTTTTTTACTTCTATCTTTTTGATGATATACACTAATATTGACCTGTTGTGACTAAGTTTTGAAAATACAGTTACATTTTTAAACAAAAATTGAATGCCAGATCCAATTTTGCACTTACATAAAAACATGAAACTACTGAGTCCAGTGCAATTTAATATTTTGAAAGAAAACTTTAATTTTTGTTTTAGCATTGCTTCATACTTTCATTTCCCACTGGTAACTAGTCAAACTAGGCAACAACAAATTATGCTAAATCTGTCGGCTGACTGTGCTAAAAATTTTACCAGGGACCAATTTGGGTGAAAATTAGCCACGCGACACTCAATTCGTGTGTCGTTCTGGCTGTGTGTATAACATGTGGGACCATCTGTATGTATGACTGTGGGCCAGAGTGTTAAATATTAAAACGCGAATTTTAAAGAGTGTCACGTGTGCCAATCTCCCCCAATTTGGGCTGAACTTAGTGCAATGAAAAAGTCAAATTTCCGGTGATTGTATGTCATACTAATAACTAAACAAGTAAACAGTAATCGACTAAGTACTTGTGGTGGGGTGGTGGTGTAGGGTGTAGGTGGAGTAGATGGGTGTGCCATAAACGTGCATCAGTAGTTCACTCTAATGCTATAAATAGGCCAACTACAAAGGTCTAGGTCACACGACAAGCTACCAAATTTTGTGGCCCATTGGTCCTGAGAGAATGTATAATTATTACAGAAGGCACATCCCATGATCACAAAATTGGTTCCTGGTATGTGTGGTAATTTATGTTTTTTGAGTCTTATACATGTTTTTTGGTGAAGCATGCCAAATCTTGGTCAGTTAACAGTGAGGTTCAGTGGCAAGCGCCAAATATTACATGGGAAATTGATCAGTTTTGGACTGGTTAGAGCTGGTCAGAACTCAGAACTTAGTTCTCAAACCCTTGCATAGGGATTTCCAAAGGTCTTTTACTGTTTTATTGTCCATTGGATAGGGATTTCCATAGGAGTTTATCATCCATTACGACTGGTTTTTGTTATTGTGGATTTAACAGAGATAACACAAGCTTCTCAATGCTTGAGGCCTATGATGGTTTCTGCCAATATAGATTTTGTTGGTTTCACCGATGAAGCATGCATAGTTGCATAAGATTGATGGGATAAAAAAATAAAGATTTTACCCTTTTTTGCCTGCTTGAAATTTTCCTGGCCAAAGAAGTTTGAAGTTTGGTATTCATATTTAGCAGAGCCAAACATGTTTCAGAGCCAAATGCAGCCTACTAACATCATACGGGCCCAGTTCGTTGCAGCTTCTGGATTATGGGGGAAGTTGCTTCTGATTATGGGAGAATCGGGTCGGACCGACTGCGACTTCTAGGTTCCATACTAAGCCAGCAAGAATTAGCAAGAATCACGTTTCTGCCGGATTCTGATTCTATGTAGAATGCAGCTTCTGATTATGGGAGAAGTTGTCCATAATCCTCTCGTTCAGTAGACAATCCGCTTTTTTTAAGCAGAAGTTGAAACGAACGGGGCCACAATATGCTCTAACCTATCACTCCCACACATTGCTTAAGCAGTAAATGGATAGGCACTTTCTTATGAGTCTGTTTAATAGACTTACATAGGTCTTACCTCTGTATTCCTGCTTAAGGTCATTGTGCAAAAGAAAAGGCTGTTTTGCTCATAATCTCATGAATCTAACATTAAGACTAGGAGAAAAGGAACTGAGATAGACAGACAGTATATTCAGCAAATTTGTTCTTGGTCCATCACTTGGATACTTGAAATTATAAACCAACTTATTTTCCTTTTGCATTTCAGAGTGTCACAAAGAACCTCTCCTTGGGAACTGAAGCGTTTTGGCTTGGGCAGCAAAGGAAATCTGGAGTTGGTTTTGTTGCTCGATATGACAATAAGAAAATGGTAAGTTTATCTGTCTAGTCTTTAAACTATCCACGATCATGACGTCCTTCCATATTTGTTGTTAACCTTTTTATTGTAGAACGGATCATTTTACAGGTACAACCCCTAAAAAAATACATGTGCAAGCTAGATTTAGTATTATTCCAATGCCATGTAACTAATGACCTTGAAGCTGCATTTGAGAAATTATATAATCAGGTTTCTTCCTGCTGGTGCTCTTTATCAGACTGTTAGATCCGCCGTATTGCATTTTACCCAGCAACATTTAGTTCGGGTTGCTAGGATTTTGGAAGCATAAATGCCGAATTTAGTGAATATTCCATTCTAGGCCTGAATTTCCTGATAGCTAAAAAGAAAATAAACTTGTCTGATTAGTAGAACAAAAACTATCCACCTTGTGGTAATAAATGCACAAACGTAGTTAGTGACAAGTCCAAAGGAAGAAAGTTGGCTTGCCTTAAATATTTGAGCCATTAGGTTTGCCACCCTTTTTGTGAATTGATGAATTCTAAGGAGCAGTCAATTTATTGTTGTGCAGTTCCCTCTCAGGGAAAGTAATATTCGTGCAATTTTATGTGCATTCCTTTTGGTCCCCAAAGACTCCTTGTACTTTCCACAATTGACCCCGATTTGATGCACAGATTGCCTTAGTTTATCTCTGTTTTGATCAATTGTTACCCAGCTTGCTTATAGACTGACGATCATTTTTGGGAATGATACAAAAATTTTCTGGGTATGATCTGGGTACAAACCGTCAACTTAAGATTTTTATGCCAAGTTTTTAAAGAGCTACCTGACTGGTATCATTAAGCATGATTAGTACTTTATCACAGGCACGCTGGACTTGCTGAATGTAGTGTCAAATGTTTGGGCTCAAGACTTGGCCAGAACTCAGTTAGCAAACAACTGATTTTCTCCAGAAATCAGTCAACTATTTTTTAACTTTGAGATTTAACTTAAAATTTTGAAATAATATTGACATACACTTTTTCCGCCATTCACTACTTGTCCCACAAGTGAGAGCAGAGGAAATGAAATAATGTGAGATAAGAAAAAAGTTGAGAAACTTTTTGTAGCTAAAGTTGTTTTTACCATAGTCATCCCCGAATTAATATTCCAAAACTCAGTCAGAATCATTGGGAAGTGTTCTCTAGATCAATTGCTCATAATTTGTACAAGTTTGTACATTTATATTAATCAGACAATTTAGGATTGGATCCTAGCTGAGTTAGCTAGTAATCAGTGGTAACTACCAGTTTTCCAAACCTTTTCCTGCTTCTAGCAAATTATAATTTTATAACTTATACTGCCTTTTCCTTTGTTGAAACTATAAATGTGCAAATATGTCCCTTGCTTTACATCATGTGATAAGCAGTCATAATTGTAATACTATGTTTTCTGCTGGATTCAAGCTCCCAATCATGTAACGTATTACTCCCTCCAGTCTTAAAAAAGATGACGTTTTGGACATCGACACAGTCTTCAAAATACAACTTTGACCACTAATTTTTATTATACTATATATTTATAAAAAATAAATTTATAATATTATGAAAGTATTTCTCGAGACAAGTCTACATATATAATATTCATGTATCCAATTTAAATATTTAAAAATATATCGATAGTCAAACTTTCGGAAGTTTGATCATCACTATGTCCAAAACGTTAGTTTTTTAAAGACTGGAGGGAGTATTTGATAAAATCAGGTGTTTGTTTCTTGTATTACATTATTGGCAACTGATGTTTGATTGTTAGATAGACAACAAAAATGAAAAACTGACATTTTTAATACTTATCTGATGGAGCCATATCACATATATCTGCAGGTTGCAACTGGACAAATTGCAAGCACCGGAATGGTTGCACTGAGTTATGTTCAGAAAGTATCTGAAAAGGTCACTTTTCTGTCCTATCATTTTGAAGGTTTTTTCCCTCTTTGTTCTCTTTATTATCTGCTTCCAATCCATAAGTTTCTTTGTGCAGGTTTCCCTTGCATCTGATTTGATGTACAATCATATGACAAAAGATGTAACATCAAGTTTTGGTTATGATTATATCCTGAGACAGGTATGCCTTAATAATTTCCTTTCCTCAGCTTGATACTACAACATAAAAATAACTGCAAATTCTAGAGCATATTCAACCATTTCCTCGAGAAGTAATAATTGCACTTTCCACAACAAAAAAAGATACATCATCCCTTTCCTTTAAAAAATTATTTTGTGTTGAATGTTTTATGAATTTTTCATTACTCAAGTTGAGTTACAGCTGAAAAGTAAATGAGAGTGCATTTTTGCTCAACATTGCAGTGTCGTTTGAGGGGGAAGTTGGATACCAATGGTGTAGTTTCTGCTCTTTTGGAGGAACGATTGATTCCCGGTGTCAATTTTCTTCTTTCTGCAGAGGTCAGCTTGCAGCACTACTTATGGTTCTATGGAAGAACCCAACGTGTTACTGATTTATTGATGTCCATTTTTTATTATGTTTCTATAAGTGGGGCCTCAAGTCTGAATTAATGAACTGGAAGAAGCAGTTGAAATTTATACCGGATGGAATATTGATGATTACTTGTGATTTAAGACATAATAAGACAATTACCAAAAGAAGAAAGGAACATTACACGTCTGCCAAATCCTGGCCACCCCAGATGCCTACATTTGACATTAAGACATCTTAGTTAGAGCATATGAGTTTCATGCTGGCTTCCTATGAGGTGGAACTTTACATTTGGGATGTTTCCTAGTAATGTCCATGTGTTTGTGCAAATTTTTATATCTGCATTGTGTTTTATATTCAGAGTTTAAGGCTGATTCTATTCTGCAATCTTATGCAGGTTGATCACTGGAAGAAAGACTACAAATTTGGGTTTGGCATGACTTTTGGAGAGTAAGATAACTGCAGCAATTCTTTAGAGAGGCGTGTACGATTATAGCGGTTGGCATTTGTCGACAGAGATTCAGACATTTTTAGTTTTGCATTCATTTTGTTTTCTGCTCTTCATCTGGTTGCTGTGTCCTTTGTCGAGCAAAGGCGCCTTTTGATTGTACTGGGTTCATTACTTCTCAAATGCTTTAGTTCATTAGACTAATGTAGCTATGCACATCTGTTAGACTGGAACAGGGGAAACCTGAATATATTCCAACCTTACCGATTTACGTTTTTATTTGCGATGCCAATGGATTATTGCAAACGTGTGACAATGAATTGGTTGATTCCCAGGCAAGGGATGTAGTCCTGTTCGGTCGTAACGTTGTGCGAGAAAATATTTGTTTGATATCGTGAACGGCATGAGCTATGATGCACTTATAAATTTAGAGGTGTTTGTCATGTGTGCTGCTTTTTTTTCCCGACTGATTTATTCTACGAAAATTGCAATCAGAAGTCAGACACACAGGTCCTTTCGTCAGGTCAGCTACGGTGAAATGGTTGGCCGTATGCTGCGTGCACAAAGAAGAGGCTGGGAGCTGTGATGAGACAATTAATCATGATTTGAGAATTGGCTCATCTCGTTTGAGCATAATCATTAGTTGCATTTGTAGTGGTGTGATCAGTGTGTAACAACATTAACCTTTGTCAGGCAGTTGGACTGAGGCAGGTTGCAGTTTCAACCTCAGGTCTACTCACAAGGAGCAAAATTATTCAGGCAGAGTTACAGAAGTGGCACATAAAACTAAAACCATTTGCCTCGCTAAATTTTTTCCTCTACAGGGCGGACATTCTTACCCACATATGCTCTTAGCCAGGCAAACAATGTTAGAAACTTTTAAAAAATTTTATGGATGGTCCTGACACATCTATAATATTTTGATAAATTTTTTAGATGATGATCAAGCTAGAGGAATTTTTCAAAATTTAGACGGCACTACTAAAGGCTGTCCAGCAAATTTCAACCGAATAAAAATAGTTCAAATTATGTTGGAAAATTTTGTGGATGGTCTTGATGTATCACTAATGTTTACATAAAATTTTTAGATGATGATCAAGCTTGAGGAATTTTTAAAAATTATGACAGTGCAAAATACTGTAAAATGGTCTCCTGTGGCTAGAAAAAATAGGAAAAAATTCAAAAAATCATAAAAAAAATAGCTTGATAACGTAAGTCATTGAGATTTGTGCTGGCAAAGTACATTTTCTCTCTCTCTTAACTCATTTGAAATTTCAAATTTAGATACAATCATGTTAATGCAAGATGAACAGTACGGGTACAAAATGTATTCACATAGGCTGTACAAAATCCAAACATACCCTTCGCAAAATACTGAAAAAGACTATGATGCCCTTTTACTTTGATGGGATGGGATCGACCTAGATTTACAAGAAGCCCAACGGAACCCCGCCTTCAACCATTATCAGCCCAAATAGGCTCAGAAATTACAAGCCTCGGCCCATAAAAACCCATACTGGGCAAACCCTTACCTCCCGATTCTATATAAATGCCCAAACCCTAGCGCCCCCACGCTTCCACCTCGCAGCCATCCCCGGGCCTCGCCGCCGCCGCCGCCAACCCTAGCAGGCCTCGCCGCCGCCACTTCTCCTAGGGGCGCAGCCATGGTGGCTGCAAAGAAGACGGTAACGACCGACCCCTCTCCCGCCGCCCTACCCCATCTTTTCCGATGCTTAGATCCTTCCGCCGATCCGCCGCTGTGTTCCCGTGTGGGATTGCCGGATCCTGCATTTCTCTTGGATTCCTTTTTCCCGATTGCTTGTGATAGCTTTGGGCGCTAATTCTTGATGTTTTTGGCGTGATGTTGGTGTTGCAGAAGAAGTCCACGGACAACATTAACAACAAGCTGCAGCTTGTTATGAAGAGCGGCAAGTACACGCTCGGCTACAAGACTGTTCTCAGGACCCTCAGGAATTCCAAGTGTAAGAACTAAACTCGCCTTGTCGACTGACATGCAGTTAGTATTTGTTGTATGAACGCTAGGTTGTGCGATATGTATGCCCTATACTAGTGGAAGAACCAGTTGTGCTGGTAAAGGTTGATGAATATAGTGTTTAATACTTTAATTGGTAGTATGCGTTACTCTAGGTGATTGTGAGCTTTGGTGTCAATTAATGGATGTTGGGGATGTGTTCTTGCGCATCGTAGAAACTGATTACCGGTGGATCTCATTGCCGCTGCGTATGAGTCGATGCTATAGTGATTATCTTCACCGTCTCTTTTTTATTGGGGTGGACTCACTGTTGTGGTTCAGTAGCTGATGGTGGTGTACACTGTTGTAGTGATTTGCCATTCCCACAGATCTTCCAAGGCTTTAACATTGTTGGCCGTGAATGTCTAACATTTGTGTAGTGTTATAATAAGGTGAGTATTTGATTTGCAGCCTTATTTTTTTCATATGCTTGATAGTTGCGATTACCTATATGTTGTCATGAGAGATTATTTTGTATATTCTGTTGCTATATTTTCCATTTATTTACTATGGATGAAGTGATTGATTGACTTCACTCTCTAGACTGTTTTTGCGTGTGTGTCTGTGTGTGTGTGTAATGGTATGAACTGGAGAATATGATTATCTTTTCCCCAGATGATCGACAATGAACATTCTGCGCGCTATAATTTTTATCATCAGAGATAATCAAGCCAGTACTCTGATCCTCCAGTTTATATGGAAAAACCTAATTTTCTTTGTCAGAAAAGGTTTGGGTATATAGGGAATATATGTTCCACATACTGAAAGATGTAATTTCTACTTAGATTCTTGTTTTCCTAATTTTTTGTATGCACTGTTTGTTATGGAGGATATGATGATCCTTTCCCCAAATGATCGACAATGAACATATTGAGCGCTATAATTTCTCTTCGGAGAAAACCAAGCCAGGATTCTGATCCTTCATTACGACATGTTTTTGTGCTGAATTTGATATCATTTTTTAGCATCTTTTAGTTTGATTCTGATGATATTGAATTGAGTGTTTATATGTGAACTATGCCAATTGTTTACTGTTGGTTTGTTTTCTAGAAATATATGTTTTCCCATCTAACAATATGTGTGCTGTTCTAATTTTTTGGGCGTTGAAAACTGATTACCAGTGGATCTAATATTTGTATGGCCATTGTGTATGAGTCAACGCCATAATAATTCTCTCCGTATTCTGCATATAATACATGTGATATCACTGTTATTAGCAGAAATGGGGATATTCTCTGTGACTTGCAATTTTTGTGGGCTAGAGTAGTTTAGTCCATGATGGATGGTGTCTAACAGATGTGGGAGTAACTTTTATAATTCCACACAATTGGAAGAAATCATTATGAACAATGCCTTTTGTTTTCTTATTCCATTGTGAGGATTTTTTTTTTTCAAAACTTCATGCTGTAAAGTTTTGCTTGTCTCGCCTCTTTCCTTTTGTCCTCCTGTACTATTCGCATTGAACCTTATCTTGAAAGTTACTTTTTGAAGCTTGCAATGTCATAGTTAAATGTTTTCTGTGTTCATTTCTCCCTGCCCTAACAGATTTTTACTTTACAATCTTGTTCTTTATTTTGTGTTAGTTAGCAGTCTGATGTCTAATATGTTTATATGCTATTCATTTACAGCAAAGCTAGTCATCATTGCTAACAACTGCCCCCCTCTTCGGAAGTCTGAAATTGAATACTATGCTATGTTGGCGAAGGTCACTGTCCACCACTTTCATGGAAGTAAGTTGTCATTACTTGCAGATTATAACTGCCTGAGTTTAATAATCTTAATCCTTGTCCATTTATGAGCTTTGCAAAAGCTGTTCTTAGCTTAGTAGATATGTTAATGTCGTTGTTTACCTTGCTACCCGATTTTGGAAACTTTATTAGCAATTGCAAGGAGAAACATGTTAATACTTGTGTAACAATTAGAGACTGGTCTGAAGTTGGTTTCTGTCATGTAATTTGCAATACGTCAATGTAGTTATGTGTGTACCTTATTTTATTTGTCCTATGACTCTTCCAAAAGTAATTGCATTATGTTGGTTTTCAGACAATGTTGATTTGGGAACAGCCTGTGGTAAATACTTCCGAGTTTGCTGTCTCAGCATTATTGATCCTGGTAATGTCCTACTTCATTGTACAAAAAATTAACTTCTATGTTTCCCGATCTTGTTTGAATATATTTGAATATATATACACGTCTGGATTTGTTACCATATTTTGTTGCCTGCGATTTAATTTCAGGTGATTCCGATATCATCAAGACCACGCCAGGTGAGCAGTAAGGCACCTGTCCCAGTGGCTCGTCGGATGTGTCATCTGAGCTGTTCTAGATATTGTAGTTCTTGCTGAACTTGATTTGGTCTCGTGTATTGAACAACATTTACCAGTCAACCAAGTTTCGTGGGAACATTGTTTTGGATTGGAAATTTTGTTGGCTGAATCATATTTTAATTGAACTTTGTGGCGCAGTGATAGTCATCCTTGGGTCAAGTTGTGAAATGTTTGGGCTGTGTACGGCCGAGAAACTTTAACCATCGTTAGCTAATTTTATTTGTGCTGCGCATTGGGATGTTTCTCAACGCTAGTTGATTTGCTTGCATTGCCACGGAATGAACTTGATTCAGTGTCTGTTCTATTGGAGTGTATGTGTCAGGCCAATTGCCAGTTGAGACTTTGATCTTGCACAGCCGCTATGAAAAGTTTTGTTTTAATCGGCAGGACATAGTCTGTGAATAATAGTCATTCAGAAAATGGTAGTACATAGGTTTAGTTCGTTTTAGCTTCTGACGGACTCTGAATTATGGAAGAAGCTGTTTTTGATCGTGGGAGAATCGAGTCGAGTTAGCTACGATTTCTAAGTTTCGGATTGAGCCAGCAAGATCAGTGAGAATCAGATTTTGACAAATAATCTGATTTTTTTTTAAAGCAGCCGTTCAAAAGCTGAAGCGTATGGTGCATATATTAACATTGATGAGCATCAAATTAGCTTTTGCTGGTGCAGCATTGCAAGGGTGGGGTTATTTTCGTGAGGTAAATGATACTCCCTTGGTCACAGATAGTCGTCGAAAGCTTTTGGTTCTACAAACGGAGGACGTGAGCTCTCCACAACTTAATCAATGGATATAATCCTTTTGGGAGGAATAGTTTTAAGCCGACATTATTAACATGGATTCCATACGGTGCGGTGCTTCGTGACAATGTGATTCAACACGAACTTAATTATGAACCGGATTCGATCTACTGGAGGCAGCTTCCTCAAGCACACGCAGCCGTCTTGGCTGCGGATGCAATGGCAATGCTGATGCTGATGCAGACCAGATGAGATAAAAAGAAGTGGCACTAAGATATACAGCATAGATAAAAGACGTGACTCGAGATGGGAGTGTAGTGCTTTGTGTGGACTGTAGAGAGTGAGTGGCCACACGGCTAAAAGGCACGGCTAAGATGTGTGTATGAAGTATATGGTGAAAGTAGACATGTCATACATAGTAAAAGCATGAAAGTAGGTAAATAGAGGCGTTTGATCGAACTTCAATAGTACAAATCTAGGTGAAATCGTACCTCATCCACTTAAGCCGTGAAATTTTATAATTTCTTCTAGGGAGTTATGTGTAAAAGTGTTTAAATGGAGAATGTGAGATTCCATGTAAATCTGAACCATTCAAGTTCGATCTAACGCCCATATTTGTCTACTTTTATGAATTCACCATATGTCTACTTCCACAATATAGCACCATGGTGCCTCAGGTAAATTGGTTATTTGAACTATCATAAAAAAAAGGAAACTCTAGTTAGAATTTCAGTTCAAACTTATTTAAATTAGTTAGTAAACTAGTTAAACTCAACATTCTAAAAAATTCAAAAAAAAATTAATGCAAAAAAAAAATGTCCATCCTGGGCACCATAGTGCCTCAAGTAATTGTAATATATATATATATATATAGACACACATATATATATATATATAGCCTCTAGACAACTCCTTTTATTCATTTATTTTTATGTTTTTTCCAAAGGGCTGGTGTTCTTGCCTAGCCTCAGATCTGACTTAATTCACTAGCCTTTTGCGAACAGGACATGATTCGTGTAAATGAGATCTAATGATATGCCAGTTGTGTGTGTGTGTATATATAATAGCACATACAAAGGTTTTGAGAAGATGAACCGATGGTTTATCTTTATTTGATGTAGGTGATGTGCACTGAAGAAAAATAGGGGAAGTGCCTAGTGTTGCTGTATTTTTTTTTGGATTTATGACGGACGATCGGTGCGATGCCTTGAAGATTATCAGGAAAAAAAATTACGGGACTAATAGAAGCTGTTCTACAGTCTACACATGGTTGGGTGCCAGAATCCATGCGCCGTTGCCACTGGAGTTCGGAATTACATGAACGTGAAGGATACTGTTGTGGTTGAAGATCTAAGGGTGCGTTTGGTTGGAGGTATGAGGGTGAACAGAACGGGACGGTACAGGATAAGTTTTGGTACATGCGTTTGGTTGGGTGTATGGAACCATCTCATCCAGGATGAAGTGGTACAGATTCTGGGAATATTCCTCAGATATCCTGTACCATCCCGTTCGCCCAATTTGGCCGAACCAACTCGTCCCAGACGCGTTCTTCCTCTCGGGGCCACTCCTCACGGTCTTCCTCACGGGCGGCCTCACTCCGCCGCTCCCGCGTCGTCTTCGTCGCACGCCATTGCATAGTTGTATATCATGCATATCATGTACATTGCATAGTTGTTGCTGCTAGCTACTTAGGTTGCCATTGTTTTTCTTTGATAAGCACGTGGTTAATCTGGCTTTTTGATCACTCAAGGGTATTCTATCTGCAGATAATACAACACTATTTCATACTTACCTCATCCTTCAAACCAAACAGCATCTTGAACGATACAGAATCATCCCATTCAGGCAACCAAACAAAAACTTGTACTATCCCATTCAGACAACCAAACACCTTCCCTGAACCATCTCATCCAGGATCATCCAGGATCGTTCCATCCATCCTGTACCATCCTGTTCCGTTCACCCTCGTACCTCCATCCATCCTGTTTCTTTTCTCACGTAGAGTTGCCTGGAAATTGCTACGGTGAGGATTGGTGATAGGGGGAGTTTACAAGGAGCTTTGTACGTGAGCTGTACTCGTGCTTTCCGGTTTCATTAATATTAACTCTATTATGTGGGGAGGGATTGCCGAGAGCTCAGGCCACCACGTCATCGCGATCTGCAGAAAGAGACTCCCTTGTTTAGTAACTAGTATATTTCCCGTGCTAACGCTACGGCAATATTTGATAATACAATTAAAATAAGCAAATGGTGTTATAAGCAAAAGTATAGTAAAATGTGCACAAAAGAAAGATACAGAGAGTTATTACATAAGCAAGTGCATAATGAAATAACTTACAACTACTTTACTGCAGAGGTCGCTAATTCACTAATACCTTCGAGTGCATTTTTCCAGCTAGTAGTTTATCGTGAAGCAAAGATCGTTCAATGGGACTAATACGGGATGGAAGAACAGAATACCATGCCTATTGTAGTCCAGATGGCACAAGTTTTTGGATCCAAGTTTCGAGTTTGTTGATATTTTCTAGGATACCTGGCTCAAGTTACAACCCTAACTTGCAGTTTCTTTCAAACTTTTTACTATGTTGTAAGAAACATATCTCATATTTCTTGATCTTGTAAGCAAAAAACTTGTTGTAATCCCTTGGATCAATGTCGTAGACGAGGCCAGGATCGGCAACTCCATTGGGATTTATGTGCCCCCCTCCATAGTCGAATGGGTCAGCAACCTTCCGAGGTAGCGCTTCTGCTAACACTGGCATGCCATATTCATCCTTGATTGATGCTTTTCTCATGAAAAAAAGAGAGTAAATTATGGTTAAGGAAGTGTGAATGGATTGATCAACATAGCGTCTCATGTGGATGGCACACGTTAGTAATTTACCAGTGGTAACAATTGCTGATTTTAGAGCAAAGATGAGACCAATGAGGATGCAGAGCCTTTAGCAATGCCACAATGCCTGCCACATGTGGGGCTGCCATTGATGTCCCCGAGTAAAATACATATGCATCTTCTTTGGTCGCTAAGATGTTGACTCCAGTGCCGCTATGTCAGTCGTTAAAAGTAGTTATAATGAGATTTGGAAAATGCCACCGTAATAAAGCATTTCTAACCTATGAAATAAAAGCATCTTAAGATCCCAATTATATGATGTTTGTCCTAAGATGCTTTTATGACTAAAATATAGATTGCCTAGACCAAAAGGATGCAATTGCATTTCAGCTTGTATATCTTAAGAACTCAGAGGGTATTTGATAGACGGGCCTCGAGGAGAATATTGCCACCTTCGAGCTGGGACTTGTTTTCCTGTAATACTACTTGCTGGCTCAATCTTTGCAATGGGCAAGCAGCTTAAATTAAAACACAGATAATTTGAGACTTTATATAGTTGCAGAGAAAATATCTAAGCATGGTATGTCACAAAATAATCTCTTACCTTAGGCTGCCAATGTATGTTTCAACTTGAGACCCAATATCAATGTCGACAAAAACACAGGCTATTCCTTGGCAATTGTCAGTGCTAAAAAAAAACATCTATGGTATATAGAGCAAAAATAAGACCAGATGCCCCACCGCTATGAATATTTGGTAAGACATCTCGGAAAAATTTTCCTATTGGGCCAAAAGTTATTTCAATGCATAGAACAACCTTTCCATTGATGCTTGTGCCATTTAGT
Organism: Rhipidocladum racemiflorum; assembly: GCA_036346355.1. Classification (NCBI taxonomy): domain Eukaryota; kingdom Viridiplantae; phylum Streptophyta; class Magnoliopsida; order Poales; family Poaceae; genus Rhipidocladum; species Rhipidocladum racemiflorum. The sequence continues at coordinate 55,744,339 of CM070584.1, forward strand.
GCCTCCCTTGAACAACTGTAAACAGAAAGACCAAAATGATTGCTCATTCCGATTTGGCAATTCAACACCTAGGGGGCTAAAGTCTAAACATAAGTTGGCATCTATTCACAAATGTAGCACATAACATACTTGCCACCATGTACAAGTGGTTGGAACATGCTCTTGGATTCGTTCTTTAACTTGTAATAAAGTGATTGGCCCTGCAAATACGAAAGAGAGTTGCACATAAATTTTGAGTGATAAATTTTTGAGGATGATCAACGAGCAAAGGTGCCTGCCAAAGATTTTAACAGGGACCATGTGTCTCTAGATTGGATAATAATAACAGAGCTACAACTACTTTACTGCAGAGGTCGCTAATTCACTATTCACTAATACCTTCGAGTGCATTTTTCCAGCTAGTAGTTTATCACAAGTTACAACCCTAACTTCCAGTTTCTTTCAAACTTTTACTATGTATCATAGTTCGTCACAAGGATGGTATGTTCTGTTTCCATCAGTTTTCTTTATCACATTGATTGTACAAAGAGCTATTCACAAGACATACAGGCGATGGGGTAATAAATGATTGATGAATCCTGATTTAGAGTTGAGACTCCTTGTAGTAAACCTGGCCACATATAAAAGCATTAGCTTTTAGTGGTTTGAAGTGTAGCAGAATGTTCATTTCATTCTTGTAACATGAAGTCGAAACAAATTTAAATACATCATCAAACAGGCACAAGATTACCTCCAAATAGAAAGATAACTTTTGAGCGGAAATATATTTATATCATCACTGAGTGTTCATTCCTAGAAACAAAATTCTGTGGTTCAGGTTGTGAGAAATACAAAAGTTATTGTTTCCCCATACGACAAGTTACAAGCTAGCGTGGTGCAAGTAATAGTTGTGTTGAATTGGTGATTCCATAGAAAGTAATGCAATAAATAAAAGTGACGCAACCAAATATAAGTTAAGGTAGAACAAGAAGCTACAGCTTAGAACAGCATGGAATGGAAATTCTGGATGAATATATAAGAGAAGATGAATGATTTATACCTTAATCTCCTTGTTAGAAAGTCGAACTATCAGCCTTTCATCCCAGCACAATATTGAAGTTATAATTCAATCACAAGCAATGGAAGCAACCTCTCTGATTTCCAACTCTGACTCATCTTCCGATAACTCCTATAGAAGAGTCGACCAAAAGAAAATGCAAGGGACCAAATATATGTTAGCGATAGAGCAGCATTAAGGACATTTCTGAAAATATTAGAAACCTTTTTCCTAGAAGAGTTCATATCAACAAAGCAAGTAAACAGACCTGAATATTTATGACTTTATCCCATCCACCAGTATAGAGCCATTTGCCATTCAATTTAACTGCATAAATAGCACCATTTTGAAGTTTCTCGATCTACGATTTAACAAGGACATCGCCCTTCCAGATCTGATTTAGAAACAAAAGTGACATGATTTAAACTACGTTAAAAGCAATCGCAACGAAGATAAATTTAGCATATCCAGCTTTAGAGGTGATGAGGATATCAAAACAACGAAAATGAACCATCGTAATGCATATTCCGATGCACCTTCTACAAGAAGTCAACTCTGGGTGATTGATTACCTGTATATACTTGTGTGTACCGATCAATATCTGAATTATAAGTTTGTGAAATTTACTTGAGTGCTATCTTCGACAAGATAGGCAGTTTGACATTACAATCGATACACCCGCCGATTAATCTTGAATTTGTTTCAGATGAGTCAAGTGCAAGATAGAATGGAGAAACCGGTCCTTCCAAAGGATAATGAAATGCAAACCGTAAGGCAAATTTTCAGGAAGAAAAGAAGCTCCACCTCCATCTTCTGATGGTAAGTTGATTATACCTGTGTATGAACTAAAATATTTGTTTCACTTCCTAGAAAGAACTATAGAAAGAACTGAGCACCAAATTAAATGGCGGATCAACTTTTGCACCTGGCGGCGGCGTTGTCGGAGCGGAGGACCAGAGGGTACATTGGTATTCTTGCTAGATGGCACATCCAGCTTAATTTTCGGTAGCCCAATAACCAGCGGAGGGCCACAACTAACAAAATGCACAAAGCATTGCACAATGTTGGTGTAAGAAGCACAAAACATGACGCCCCACTACTTGAATTCATCGTACATTTGGTAAGTCAATCATAAACGCACGAGGAATCCCGGCACAAAAGCGCCTTACCTGTGATTCATCAGGTTGTGCTCGAGTTTCCAAGGCAGGTTCGTCAGAGGACAGCAAGTCGTCGCTCCCACCGCCAGGCACCAGCACCTTCCCAGGAGCACCCGCGCAGCTCAAAACGGTGCCTGCAAATGCAAAGCCGACTCCACCAGTAAGAACACAATACCATTACCACCACGTGCAAGTTACTCCAACATAGCTTTCACGACTAATTTCTATTATAATATATTTATAAAATCCAATAAAATTATAATATCATGAACGCATTTTTGAGATAAATCTACGTTTAATTGTCATGTATCTAATTTAAATATTTAAAAAGATATTTATAGTCGAAGTTTCGAAAATTTACAAACATTTCTGTCCAAAACGACTGGAGGGAGTACAACAGTAAGAAACAATCGGCCTCGCAACAAAAAAAAAACAGAAAACATCAGCAGAGAAAGGGGAAACGATCATAGCAACCGGCAACACCAACACATTCTGCCGCAGGCGATGGCAGGTTTCAGAAACCGCGATCGCTTCGCTCGACTAACCAATCAGGACACTCTCTCTTGTAATCGAAATCAATCGGACACGATACCGCCGCACAGGTGGAGGGAGAGGGAGACTGGCTAAAAATAGGGGACGGGATTGGAGGACAAGGTGAACGAGCGAGCCGTACGAGATGGGCCCTTCTTCTTGAAGAGCGGCGACGGCAGGTACACCACGCTCCTCCGCTCCCCTCCACCGGATCGCGCCGACAAGCCGTCGCCGGCGGCCCGTACGACTCCGAGCCTCAGACCGGACACAAATAACGACGCCATCGTGCAAATAGAGATCCAACCGCCCGCACACTCCACTCCACCCCCACTCCCCTCCTCTGCCCAACCCACCGAAATGCTGCTGCGCCGAGCCGAGCGGGTGAGTCGGCACCCGACGGCTGGGGCTGGAGGGGAGCGGCGCCGTCGCCAAGCCGGCTGGGATTGGAGGGAAGCGGCGCCGACAGCGTCGCCGATCCGGAAATGAGCAGGAGGGTAGCGGCGCCGAGTGCTAGAACAGGGGGGAAAACGGGGGCGCCGGCCGCAGGGAGGCCGCCCGGAGGAGGAGGTGGCAGCGCCGGCGTTGGGGAGGCGCACAGGAGTAGGGGGAGGCGGCGGTGATTGGGGGAGGAGGCGCACGGGATTAGGGGGCGGCGCCGGCCAGGAGGCGCCGGGAGCTCGGCCACAGAGGAGGCCGCCGGAGGAGGTAGGCACAGACGGAGTAGGGGCGACGTTGGGGAGGCGCACGGGAGTAGGGGCGACGTTGGGGAGGCGCACGGGAGTAGGGGGAGGGGGCGGCGATTGGGGGAGGAGGCGCACGGGACTGGGGGATGATGGGATGAACCGGGCGATTTGGTCCATCAGATTTGATGAAGTGATGTTCTAAAACATCTTAGCGCTTGATTATGAGGAAATAAGATTTCTGGGTGCACGTTTTGGGGTGAACAAAGGAAAAGTATCCTCTGTGGGGGCAGAAAAAGGTGTGCATGTAGGAAAGAATTAACTGGTGAATTATAAAGGGGTAAAGATAAAGATAAAGAAAAGAAAAGATTGCGTACAGATCCCCATTGCCGATGGCCGTCGATCTTTTGTGTCGGTGCAGATCCGTCTGCCCACGCGTCCTCCGACCCTGACCCTTGCCTTGCCAAGAAATCGTCCCGCGACCGAAGCGCCGAGTCGAGGCTCGCCTCCTCGCTTACTCCGCTCGCCAGCCTTCTCGTGTGCCGGCGTCGGCGTGGGGACCCCGCCCCTGCTCGAGCCCCGCACGCCCTTTGCCTCGCCCCCGCGGCCGCGGTCGCATGGCCTCCTCCTCCGCTTGCCATCCTCTTCTTCAACTCCCTCTCTTGCTTCTCCTTTTTTGCTCCCTATCTCTTCCCCCTACCGTCGACGCCGCTCTTGCTGACCCATGCTCAGAGCCGGCCTGATGCCTCTCGCAGGCATGAGATCTGGTGGCGAGGTCATCGTGGATGACGGGATCTGATAGACGGGCTTCTCCCCCAAATAGCTGCCTAGATCCAACCGCCTCGCCGCCACCGCCGGATCTGGTCATCCCCGACACTGTCTCGTCCGAATCCCGACCATTCTCAGAAACACTCCGCTGCGATCGGGTCCTCTCCAGCCGGCTCTTCTTCGACGTTGCCGGCTCCAAGGTCTGTCACTTCAGTCCCCCCCTCCTCCACCAGCCGGCTCTTCTTCAACGTTGCTGACTCCAAGGTCTGTCACTTCGGTCCCCCCCTCCTCCATTTTTGCTCGTGTAGCCCTAAGGAATCCATTTGCCATCGTGTTGTGCAGCCACCCACTTGATTCTTTGAAATGGGGCCGTGTGTGCAGCTTCCTGGTGGACGCAAGATTTCTGACGGGGTTGTCGAGCCGCTGGAAGCTTCGGAAGATAGCCTACTTCGGAGGATAGCCGCCTTCGCCGCCGCCACGCAGACACGGCTCTAAGCTATCTCCCCACCACGGTCGTAGCCGCCACCATCACGGATGCACGTGAGCTTCATCTATTTTTGTTCTTGCTCATGGCTTCACTTCCTTTCTCTAGATTTCATGAGAACCGGATGTCATTGGACTCGCCACGCGAGGTTACGTGGCCGAAACTATCCTGTTGCGTATGCCTTCTACATGCTCAATGGAATTCCCCATGATGTTTTCCTTCTGGGTATTTCTTTTTTATTTCATCACTTCACGGTGGTTTGTGGTGAAGATGGAGAGGACTAGCCGACCAGGAGAGTTTGGTGCTCGCAATCTGCTATTTCTAGTACTGCAGAACATAATTCTTCTATGCACTGGCATTGATCTGGGTTGTGCTCAACACTTTCGCATTGGAAGTCATCGCTACCTCGACCTGATCTCAATGTGGTGGTAGCTTGGTAGGTAATAATCCATCTCTCGACAAAGATGAGCATGCAGATGAGGTTTGTGAACCTTCCAATTCTTTCCCAACAAAAACATTTAAGTTCCTTTGATATATCTAGATCGTTAGTAATCTAACAAGGCTACAAAGCGCTGGATTTCAGTTACACATTTATCAACATGCATAGTTTTTGAATTTGTACAGATCTAGCAAGCTACCATTTAGCAGTTTGTTTATCTTCATGTTTCCTATGATAATGAATTAGCTCAAATAGTGGTTCTGTTTTGAATACTGCAACATGCATCTTTTGATGTTAAGTGGGTATGGATTTTTCTTCTAGCTTATAAACCAATACCTATTTGTACCCTCTCGTGCAGTAGTTTCAACCTCATTCCATAGTAATTTGCTGAAACATGATTTTCTACAAAGATGCTTTTCCTCCCAATGGAAGCACATGTCTTGCAGGTTTTCCGATGTGATCGTGAGGAGCTACACAATTTTTTTTACTGCATATGAATAGAGGAATATATATCTTGATTGTGTTCTATAGGTTGGTTGTTTTGTAAATTGGATCTTTAACATCCATGTGTTGATCATGAGAGATATAAAATATGACTGGATCCATTTATTTCCATTTGTGGTCTGATTTATAAATGTTACTTTGCACCATTTTGTTTTTATTTTTCACAGGTAGCTGCATGTAGCCATATACGGTTAGGTGAAAATATCTGAGTTTGTATACTTTTTTCTTATAAGAAAGATGTCTATGAGATGATTTGTTTTTACAGTATTATTTGTCAAACCATAGTAGTTTGCTCATTGTGTTGGGTGAATCATATTTTTTTTATTGGCATAGTTGTGTGTCTGTGTATGGCTTCTGTAACATCATATTTTTTTATAATACGGAGTGCTCCTATAATCTTGCAGCAAAAGGTACATGAAGAGTGTGCACCTGTGCTAGTATTGATCAACAAAACAATAGCGGTTGTTCTTTGGCCCCGTTTAACCATCAGCACTACCATTTTTTAGTTGCCCTATTGATTCATGACTTATACTAGCAATTGAGGACATTTCCTACATGCACTGACTAACGACTTAATTGTTTGTATCGTCACTTTAGTTAACACTATCATTTCTTGGTCAACTTAGTTAACTATTGACACAACTTAGTAAATAGTTAATACTATGACACAGCTTAGTCAATAGTTAATGCTATCATTTTTCAATTGCCTATTGATCCATGGCTTATATTATCGACTAAGGACATTTTCACTACCCCCTTTAATCATCAACACTATAATTTCTTAGTTGGCCTATTGACAGACACAAATTTCCCTTTTTTTAGTTAATATTGTTTATGCCCTAAAAAAAGTTTTAAAGCTTCCATATATAGCATAGAATGAAAAGATTGCCTCTTCAGTCATGTCTAGATGTATTAAAGGATATATATGTGTGTGTGTAATGCTTTTGGAATCATCATGTTTTTTTAGATTATTTTTGCAGTATTCTCGAGATTTACTAATACATATTTGGCTTAATTATGCAGAGAGGAGTTTAATCTTCAAACCAAAAGAAATATAAAGATTCAGGATGCCAATTACGAAGCACTCCACGCCATACGTAAGAGACTTCAAAACTAACAATCTTGGACAAATCTATTCCGTGAAAGTGTTATAGCTACCAATAACGCTACCCATGTTATTAGGCAAAAACACAACAATTTGCTTAGTACAATAAAGCATCTCTGCGCCGAAAATGCTGGTTTTCTCCCCCTTAAAATCGCAGGTTGGGAAAATCGTCACACCAAGCCACATAAAGTGCTGGTCACTTACACAAGAAAAAAACCAATATCTACTCCACAAGAGTTGTTAGCTCAGGATCTTGTCGACCTCCTCCGACACAATCCTATCACTGAAGATTTTATTCCGACAACATGTAAGGACACATGTTCCGATATATCAGATGATATAATATCGCCCTAATGTCTATGACACGATAATGACTGGTAATTTCTTTGTCATATATTTCAGATTATATTGCTCTATCTACTACCAACATCTGCTCGCTCTAATTCAAACTACTCTGATACATGCAGGACAAATGCTTTACACCGTATTGCTCTCTACTCAAAAAGCATCTTGTTTACTATGAATATAACAAATTAACCGAAGAAGGCCTTACGTCGCGCGTCTTCAACATACGTATTTTGTGTGTGTATATATTGTCTTATATATGAATGTTTCAACGCCGTGTTATCATCGACCTAATACTATTGTCCCTTCCTCTATAATCAGACTAGAACAGTTATGTGCATGTGCTATACGGCGCTTTTGTTGGGCGTGAACAAACCACAAAATATATATCTATTGTATACAAATACGCATATACTATTCCAAAATATCATCTGCACTCATGATTTCTTCGGTTAGAATATAAATACCGCTTTCTATTATTGCTATCACATTACTGGCTAACATACACAGTACTAATACCATCCTTAATTCCAAACTATCCTCTTAACAATTGTCAGTTGCTTGCTGAAAGCACCCACCGGAACGGCGCGGCGTAGCGCGCCACATTGCCTAGTAGAACTGGGGCATCAAAACTTTGGTGTCCTTCTGATCTAAAAAAAAAGGTTCTCATTCGATGTACCCTTCTTCCAACTCCGTCCATGCCATCTTGCACTGGTCTTCCAACTCACTCTTCCAAAAGGAAAAGTTTTACAATGTATTAATATATAATGTATAGTAGAAATTAAATCTAATCATTAACTTGTTAAAAGCATTTGTATTTTTGGCGTCAAAAAATAAGACAAAGAATTGATTGGCTATAAACACATGCAAATACCGAGTTCAAAATAGGTCCGATGCTTGCCAACCAATTTGATACTGCAATCGGTAAGAAAAACGATTTAAACATCTCTCACAGTCGATTAGATGATTGGTAAAGATTTGACGATCTAAACGTCTTATTACAACCGATTAGATAATCCATAAAGATTATTTTTTCCCGAAAAAGATGATGCGCTACAAGATCGGTAAAAACAAATCTAGGTAATTTGTGTAAGTCGACTATGATCAGAATCGGTGATGTGCAACTTTATTGATCAAAATAAATTACAGAGGAAAGATTTTAAGTTTAAATAACTATTCTAGTCGATGAAAAGTAAATAAAGTAGAAGCGAGTTGATTGAATTGTTATTAGATCCTTCTTGTCTTGCCCGTCACCCGTTTTATAGCACTTATACCGATCGTATCTTTCTCCGGTTCTTGCACATGACTTGTATCGGCTCAATTTTCAAAAGATAAACTTTACTATTAACCAATACCAGCTAAGATTCGTATCCGTGTTTAACTTCATCGTTCTAAATCGGCTACACCTGCCAAAGCATTGCTAAGATTCTTATCAGTGTTTAACTTTATCTTTCTAAATCGACTACACCTGCCGAATTTTGATGTCAACAGTACTACTATATGACTGAATAAAATATAAATAAGTACATACCAACTAATCCAATCTATTAGATTGAAAAAAACAAATGAATCATATTAAATTTAGTATAACATAAAAAAAATTCAAAAAGAAAGACTTGAGAATGGACCACAACGGGGACCGAGAAAGCAAAATTCGGTCGGCCGACCTCATCGGCAATCTGGGCCACCGTGCTCGTCAGGCCGGATGATCGGTGGGCCGGGTCCCGCAACGGAAACCCTAGGCGCCGCACAACCCCGCCGGCCGCCGCCGGCTCCGCTTAGTTTCTCCTTCGCTCTATATATACCCCCGGGCGCAGCGCCGCCTTGGTTGATTAATTTTTTCGATTCGATCTAGGTCTACAAGTCTTTCTCCTCTTCCATGTTGTGGGCGGAAGATGATTTGGTGATGGGTTTGCCCTTCTCTCCTCGCTTTGCTCCTGTTCTTTCCCACCTCTGCGCATCCTCTCTTCTTTTCGATGCTGTTCGCTTCTTGTAAATTGGATGGATCTCTTTTCTTTTCTTTCCTTTCCTTTCTTGGGAGCCTTCGTGCCTTGCTGATGCAGATGAGGAGACACAAGATTTAATGGGTAATTTGCGTCTGAGGCATCTCTGTGATGTCACACCCTTTTTCACCTTGGAGATCTGATGCATCCTTGCTTCCTTCAAGCCTGTATGTATATCTTCTTGTTTCTTTGTTCTGGTGTTGGATCTATTATGGTTTAGGCATGATATCTTTTCCATTTCCCTTTTTTCGGTAACAGCGTCCTGTTTCTTTCTAAGAAACAAAAGATAATTTTGTTCTTTTGATGGGCGGGAGATGAGATGATGATGAGATTTTTTTCCCTATTGGTTTGATCGGCCGGCATGATGGCCTCACATTTGTATTAGCTCTATCTGACCATCTCCCCAGATTCTATTCTCTCTAAGCATCGTTAGATATTGGATTAGATCTTATATTTTAGATATTTGGAGCTGTTTTAAAAAAATATATATTTTAAATTTCGGGGCTAAAAAACCCGAGCTATTTTCCGCGGGTTTTTTCAAAGAAATAATGGAAAAATTTATGCCGACTGCTGGTGGTTTAATTCGATCATTCGATGACTCCCAACTGACATGTTCCTTCTTCTCTACTACCTTCAGATGCCAGAAGCAACCGAATCCTCCATAATTGAATGGCAAAGAAGTGGATTGGATTGCGAATTAGGTACGTTGGACGCGAGCTCGTTTCCCTGGGAGTAGGACATAGCCGGATGTTTAGTTTCGTGTGGAAAAATAATAATTGGCTGAATCGTGGTGCTGTCTGCAAACAGAATGCCTAACTAACGTTTAGGCCAAGCCCGACCAGGGTTCACAAAACCGTTCGAAAACCGCGGTTTTTGACCGTGTCGAGCCGGTTTGAAATTCTAAACCGGTCGGTAAACCGGTCTAATTAAAAAAATAATTCGAAAAATTTGAAAAATTTGAAAAAAATTGTGCGATGTAAACCGGTGAAAACCGAGCGGTTTTTCGAAAAAACCGACGAAAACCATTCAAAAAATCGATCGCCCAAAATGTTAACTCGCCGATCGGTTTTTCGAGAAAACCGATGGGTTTTCGAGGAAACCGAATGGTTTTCGTTTTTTTAAAATTTGTTTTGAATGTTTTTTGTTCAAATGCTCGGTTTTGAAACTCTTCGATTTCTAACGATTTTTCAGCGATTTTTGGCTCGATATTTTCGAATTTCCAATTTCGGTTTTCCATCGGTTTTTTCGTTTTCGGTTTGGTTAACCCTGAGCCCGACCCAATAGATCCATCCAACGTTATCGTTATAGACGGTAGTTGTACGTAATAATCTCTTAATTTCTCTCATACGATTAATAGACTGTCTGTACAATGGTAAGCATAGTATAAAGCTATCGTTCCTTAGTATGGGGGAGAGAGGCTTGTACCATTACCATTTACCTCGCTTTGAAAGTTGGCATGGAATACCCTGCTCTACCATATTCATAGATCAGTAGAGCTGGAGTTTTGCCAAACAAACCTATAATATTTACTAATCCAGATATGCTAATTTCGTCCTACTGCCCTTCTAAACTTTTGTAGGTTGTGTAATGAAAATTCAAGTGGAAGGACTGCAGAGCCCTCGTGATACCAAGATTGCATTCATAGTGGATCAGGAAGCTATTAGAAGCAAGAGCGGATCTAGTATTGAGACATGGGTGTACAAATGTATACCTAAAATTTTTGACAAAAAAACCTAGTATTTAGTAGGTATATTAGGTATATATACTAGTAAGGTGGTTGAAAATACGTATTTTAGCCTTGTAGGCTGTCTAACCTGGATCCAATCGCCTAGCCCATTTTTACTGGCTCACTGTGAGGCCAGCCCAGCTCTAAGCAATACACCTCCTTAGCCCTTGCTGGTTTGCTCTCGTCTCCCTCTCCTCTCTATCTCTGGTGGCACTGTGGCAGCTCGGGCTCTCCCGGTCCCCTCTCATCTCTGGCGCAAGGGCGTCAAGCCGACAGGGCGACATGTAGAGGCCAGAAGGCGGAATCGGGCACTAGTGCTATGAGCCTCAGTGGAGGCTGCATTCTAAAATTGGACAGAGTGTGGACTGTTGTGTCATTTGTTAAACACTACCTTTGTATTAAATATTTTTGTCCAGTAATGAAAGTTCCAAGAAACTATTTGTTAAATATTTTTGTAAGTTTGAACACCTATTCTAAATATCCTAAATGCGTCACTATTAAGAAGAAATATCATCTTCGTAGTTGGCCTGTACCAGTACAACATAAGACTCTCTCCAACGACAGCCTCTAAAACGGCTTGTTTGGATATTTGGAGGCCTATTCAGGCCTGTAACTATCTCAAGGGGGCGTGCTATATGCGTCTCTATCTAAGAGGCCGAAGGGGTTCATCTCTATATAGAGAGTCCTATTCAGGCCATGGTTGGAAATCGACTCAATATGAAGGCCCAAATCAAATGCAGGACGCACTGTTTAGGGCTCATACAGGCTTGATTTTCCAGTCTATCGTTGGGTTCAGCCTAATCATAGAGCTATGGCATCTCGTGCTCTACCTACTCCCACCCGGCGTCAGTGCTGTTCTCTGAGGACGCGGTGGTCCAACTGTGAGACAGCCGACTAAGGGTGTGTTTGGTTGGATATACCAGGCTGAATGGGATGGGATGATCCTGGATGGGATGGTACTGGTCGGTCCTGTACCGATCGGTTCAGTCGAATTCGCCGTATCAAATGATACATCATCTTCAAGGAATATTTTAGGAATCTGTACCATCCCATCTCATACCAGATGGTTTCGTTCAGTCAACCAAACGCATAAACGAAATTAAATCATGTACAGAAAGATTCGGTTCAACATGATACAACGAACTAAACGCACCCTAAGCAAGCGAAGCACACACGAGCTCCTACTCTTCCTAATCACATTGCATCACTTGAACCAAGAAACATGTACCCTTGATTGGTGGGGATGAATCCGATCATGGAGAATGCTTGTATAATTACTAGGTTTTGTTCATGCGGCGTGCAGTTGGAGCTGCAGCGGGCGACAAAGGGGTGCAGCGCGGATCATTGGCACGCTGGCCAGCGCGTGCATGACCAACTATAAAATTGATTGAAACACCGATGCATTACAGGGTGGACCCACATGTACATAGCATTCTGCTTAAACTTTCATTCTCATTTCTGTACAAAGGGTTAACTCGAAAGTGCTATGTTTGGATTTAATAGATATTATATACTATTATAACTCACTTTTGACAAGGGATATAGAACTAATCCACAACAGCTCCACATGAGACTTCACATGTTGAAATATTACATTCACCCCCTTAAAGGCTAGCACCCTCGGCAGTTATATTCACCTTCCTAGCACCCTCGGTAGTACACCACATACGCAACAGATACTCAAAATCACCTCTTGGTACACGTATGTACATTCAGTGTCGACGCATATGGCAGTGTGTCCATCTAAGCCCACCCGTGTCTTGGGCATTTGCTCGCACCGTCATCACACACACCCGTGCAATGAAGGTTGATGTTTTGACGCACACATGTATAGCACACCGCTTACACTTGTCATCATTACTTTGTGTAAAAGGGTTAACCCAACGTTGCTTTGTTTGGACCCCAATAGGTATTATATACTAATACGACTCATTTTAATCAAGCAATATGAGACTAATTCTACCACTGCTACACATAGGCCACATGGACATTCACATTAATGGGTCTAACTAAGTAACAAGCTAGCTTACTTGTACAACTTGTGTGAGAAGCAAACGTGAAGGTATTGGCTTGGATTCTTCTAATATATTGTCTAAACTCCAAGGATATGTTAAAAAGGAGACACTCCACAATTGAGAATTGTCAAGTCCCCAAGTTCGAAAAGTGCTGGGACATCCGGAGTATCCGGATCTACATCCGGAGTGTCCGGATCCAACCCGGAATGTCCGAATAAAATGTCCGAGATCCGATCGGATTAAATGCGCCCCAACGTGAGTGTCCGGATCAATGTCCAGTGTCCAGGATCAGATCAAGACGACCAACCCGAGTCTCGGGTTGAGCGTCCGAGTCGGACGGCGGGATTTTGTATAAAAGTCCCGCTTCTTGATTTCCACTCATTTCTCTTTTCCCACTCTGGTTCCCCGCTGCGTGAGCTCGTTCCTCCACTCCTAGCTCCTCCCCTGAGCTTCCCGGTGACTCCTCCTCAGTGGCTCCTCGGCGGGCCTCCATCCGGGAACTCCTCCCTATGGCATCCTCCATCCCCTCCACCCTGTGCATTGCTTCTCTTCCATCTTCCTTGGAGGTAGGTCTCTCTCTTGGGAGTAGATTAGTGATTCTTGGGTTCTAGGGTCATCAATGGTGGAGTTAGAGCTTAGGTTTAGATTTGAAGTTTCGAGTTGAATCTTGAGCTCTAGGGTTTTGGGTGTAGTGATCCTAGGGTTAGTGTGGGGCTTGGATTGATGAATCACGGTGCTAGTGTGGTTGATCGGGTAGTAGTAGCGCCGATCCAAGGGTCGTTGGAGTTGGTTAGTGGTTTCATGGGCTAGTGTCGCTCCTCATGGAGTTAGGTTAGCTATAAGCCTCTCGGCCTTGCCACGTGTAGGAAAGTCATGAATCGGGTCCGTGATGCCGTTGGACTTGGCGGCACCTCGATCCGCCGAGTTATTGGGTAAAACTCGCCAGGTCCGGAGTGTCGGACACTCCGTCAGTGTCCGCTCTGCCGAGTATCCGGACCGAACGGGCCGGAGAGTCCGGATTGTCGAGAGTCGGATCAAATACCCGATCGTCCGGCAGTTAGGCCGTCTGCCCGATTGAGTCGAGTTGTCCGGCTATGCGTTATTTCTTCGGGGTTTTTCGGTTGTATTTCATTCATATGCATTGCATGCATTTTATTATGCATTGTACTCGTGTAGAGAACGATCCGCGGCCGATCGACGTGGCCGTGGTTGAGGGAGTTGCCGAGGCAAATCGTTGCGATCCACCAAATGAGGAAGAACAAGGCAAGCACCTAAGCATATTTACCCCATTATATGATTTTATCTTAGAGAATTAAATTGCTTATTTAGTCGATTAAGCATGCATTAGGAGTTGAATGAAGGGAGCAGGGTTAGAACCTAATTGCCGCACATACACTCCTTGAATTTGTGGAACACTCCTTAACCAAAATATGGGTAATTGTACCCAGTCTACGCTTAGTTTTGCTTAGATGTTGGGTTGGCTGGGGATGGTTCTCCGCTTGTGATTATTAACAATTGTTTCACTTCACACATGATGGATTGGAATGGGTATGTTTATGAGTTGTAATTGATAAATTGTGGACCGGGGCGGGAGTTGGTTCATTTGAGTATGGAGACTCAAATGTGTAGCCCCGTCTGAGTCGATGGACCGATTCGATGGTTGCCCTTTGATCGAAAGCACACGGTTGATCGATGCCCGATTATGGTACTGCAGTTTCACTCTTTCTCTCATCTGGAATCGATGGACCGTAACTTCCTCGTGGTTGGACGTGGTTGAGGCGCAGGCTTAGGTCGACTCTGAGCGCCAAGGGCTTGGGGCCGCTTTCGAGGGTGCTAGGTTTTGAACCAGGAGGGCAGCATGGGTATGATCGGGAGGGGTTGACACTAGGCCCTTGTAGTGTAAGGCGATCAATGCTTCCTGCGAAGGTTAATTAAGCGATTCAATTGCGCGCCTCGGATATGAGCAAGCTCTTTCATCATACGATCACGTAGTAAGAACTTGAACCGGCAGGTTCGCCGAGCTTGAGCCCACATAAATTGGTGTTGAGATTAATTGTTGTGAATTAATGGTTGCAACTTCATTTTTAGAAGTAGGCGCTGCTACATTACAACGCTAAATTGTGAATTGAGTTAGTTAGGTAATTAATATAACAAATGTTAAGCTTTCGCACTTTTACCTTCACTGGTCTTTGCTACATCCAAATGCATGTCCTTTGAGTCGGCCATATATGGACACATAAGACTTGCAGTACCTTCCCAGTACTCAGAGCTTACGCTTTGTGGTTTTGCGGTGAGGATCCGGAGGGTGTGAGTTACGCTCTGCCTATCGGTGGCCAAGTGGCACCGAGTAGAGTCGCCGACGTTGCGGCGCAAATCTTAGTGTTCAGGGCATGACACTTCCGGTGTTTACTTTGTTGTATAGGATAGTTGGCTTTACTTTTGTAAACTGTCGCACTTTTATCTCTGCAATGGTTTTTGTCTACCTTTCGCTTGGTTGTTTCGTTGGTTGTTTTGTTGGGCTTAGTGTGCCGTGTGTTCTTTGTTGCTTCCGCGTTAAGGCGCTCTGGTAGTAGGTTTGGGGCTCGATGCCCCTTTGTGCGAATTGAATGTTGATACGGCATTGGGAACAGGTATGTAGGAGGATCTGGGCGAGTTTCGGATCGCATACCGGGGAATACCGGGGTTGTTGTTTGAGTCGTTTGGATGTTTGTCGAGTTGGCTCGCTTGAGGCTTGGGTATTAGCATCGGGATCACCTCCGTGGTCTGTTAGAATCCAAATCCGACGGAGCGATCGTTTCATCCAAAGAACTCGAGGACGATCTGGCGCTCCTTCACAAAGTTGGTATCGAGCAAGGCGCACAAAGACCACCCCAACTCGACAGGTTAGGAGATTGCTTAGGATTGTCATACCGCATTAGATAGAAAGTCATACTTATCCCGCCTTAGATTGTAGAGGTGAGAGTAAATTGCGTTGGAAGTCGTGCATGTCATCTCATCTCATGCACGTGCATGTGTCATCTTGCCTTGCATCGAGGTTGTGTTCTGGGTGTGGCGGACTTATGGGACCAGCGAAGTCTGTGCCGCATCGAGTGTGGGAGTTAGTTCGGGTTTTTACTGCATTTAGGGCTTGTCTTCCCGTGTGAGTCCTAACTTTGCCGCTGACTCGTTCGATGGCGAATCACGGACACGAGGCTTCCACTGGGGGTGATGGAGGTGCGGGCGATGCTAG
Source organism: Rhipidocladum racemiflorum (assembly GCA_036346355.1). NCBI lineage: Eukaryota > Viridiplantae > Streptophyta > Magnoliopsida > Poales > Poaceae > Rhipidocladum > Rhipidocladum racemiflorum. The sequence continues at coordinate 55,760,361 of CM070584.1, forward strand.
CCGAGAGGTGCTATTCCGCCGCCTCCTCCCAATGTGGCCGGATATTCCGCAATGGGCAAAGCTTCAGGAGACGACAAATCGGATCCTAGAATCTTTAGTCGGGTCCAGATCGTCCAGCAGGTGGGCCGCGTGATGGGCGAGTCGGCCCACTATCTCGACTTCTGCACACGCACCCACCGGTCTTCTCACGGCCGATCCGCGTTGAGGCCGAGCGATTGGTTGCTTCGATAGAGCGGTTTGCTCTTATCGATCGTGGAGCTCGAAGGCCCACTTGCCGGCGGCGACTCCAGAGACCCGCCTGCAGGTGCTTGGGTGGGCCAATTTGAGGGTGATGCACTGCCGGGCACCGATTTACTGGCTGAGTTAGTGAGGCGTTCCGGGCGTACCCACATCCCAAAGGGCCTCATGGACATGAAGAAGCAAAGAAGCCACCCTCGACACTCGGCAAGTCGGTGGTTGACTACTCAGGAGTTCAACTACTGGCGCGACGCCCGGAAGAGTCGACACGCAGGCCGGAAGAAGCAGTCGGTTTGTGAGTGGGCCGAAGATGCAGGGATAAGTCATCTGGCAGTCTGGGCGACTTCGCCCGATTACAATGACCTGGTGAGCCGCGCGCGATCACCGTTGAGCTCAAGATGCGGGCTCATCAGGAGGAGAAGAAGAGGAAGCGCGACGCCAGTACTCGGGCCACGAAGCGGCACCGCGTAGCCGCTCTGGTGGAGCGTATCTCAGACGCCCGCCGAGGCCGTCTGCTCAGCTGCCTCTCGACCGCGGCTCACGTCCGTTGTTACGTCGCCACGACCACCACTACCGGCCACCGGAGCTGCAGCAGAGGTTCCTGGTCCCGCCTGCTACAATTGCGGACGGCGAGCCACTTCATCCGGATCGCCCATTTCACGCCCGAGCAACGCATCGCCGGCTCAACGGCCATGTAGCGCGACGGCACCACCGCTGTGCCTACGTCGGCAGCGGCTACCTTCGCCGACGCGAGGCGTTCTGGCTCCGCCGCGTGCTAGCGTAATGCCTTGTTGAGGGCGTGAGGCTAGAGTGTTGTTTGATTCGGGCTTCCCATTCTTTTATCCGCACGGGGTTTGCGGGCAACGGCGTCGAGATGAGGGTCGAGTGTAGCTGTCACTCTCTTTTCGACGAGGCACCGGGTCGAAGATCACGGTTAGGCGTATGGTTCGAAGGCGTGAGTTCATTCGAGGATTCCGCTTTAACGTTAGTTTGCTACTTCTAGATCTTGGGGGATAGATGTCATCCTAGGGATGAGTTGGTGACACGCAGTCGTTTAGATTGTTCTTTGTAGTCGCATTCGCCACTCTCGAATCCAAGAAGGCGGCCGATCACCCTACTTCTTAACGAGAACAAGGCCACCTTGTGTTCGCTAAATGGGACGAGTTGAAGAGCCGACTCGATTCTGTGTTCTGAGTTTCCGATGTGTTCCCAGCCGAACTCACGTGATGCCACCTAATCGGGATATCGAGTTTGTCGTTGAGCTTGACCAGGGATCGCTTCCAAAGGTGTCAGCGACCGTCATCAATGCCACCCAATCGAGTGCGTGAGCTAAAGACCCACCAGAAGGATTGATGGACAAAGGGGTTCATCCGATCGAGCTCCTCGCCTTGGGGTCGTTTCGGCCTATTTGTGACCAAGAAGGATGGTTCTCTACGCCTCTGCGTGGATTACCGCCCCTTGAATGCGGTTACTATCAAGAACAAGTACCCTCCGCCTCGGATTGATATCTGTTCGATCACTTCTTTGCGCGGTATTCTCTAAGATTGACTTGAGGCTTGGGTACCATCAGATTAAGATCGGGCCGAAGACATCCCAAGACAAATTTACTCCACTCGGTATGGTGTATGAGTACAATCGTCATGTCGCTCGTCCGACGAACGCGCCGCATACTTCATGTACCTTTCATGAACTCCATCTTCATGGAGGAGTCGGATTCTTTGTCGTTATCTTCATTGATGATATCCTCATCTATTCGGCCCGAGGAAGATCATGCGACACCTTCGTTGTTCAGTTGTTCGACGACGGAACATCGCTGTATGCGAAGTTCAGCTATGCGAGTTCGCCGAGGGAGAAGTGTCATTCTTGGGACACGCCCTTTCTCGAAGCGGCGTGGCGATTGGCCCGAGCAAGGTGCGGATGTACTCAAATAGGAGCGACCCAAGATCACGGACATCCGCAGCTTTCTTGGACTCGGTGGTATTATCGCCGTTTCATCCAAGACTTCGGCGATTGGCGGCCGATGAGCCGCTAAGAAGGAGTTGAGTTCAGGATGGTCACGTGATCGTGGGAGCGCTTTCGAGACATCTTGAAGCAACGCAGCGTCGACTCGCCTCCGCCCTCACTCACCGGATATCCACAGGCCTTTTGATGTGTGTTCGCGATGCGTCAGCATTGGGCTTGGTTGTGTGCTTATGCAAGAAGGCCGAGTCGCTGCCTCACGATCTCGGGCAGCTTGAAGCATCATGAGGAGCACTCACCCCACTTACGATTTGGAGCTTGCAGCAGAAGGTGCATGCCTTGAAGATCCGCGCCACTATCTCTGGGAACCAAGGCAATATCTATCTTGACCATAAAAGTCTCAAGTACATCTTCACCTGCCAAGAATCTGAACATGAGCGCGGAGATGGCTTGAGTGATCAAAGATTACAACCGAGGTGCATTACCACCCGCGGAAGGCGAATGTGGTAGCCGACAGCGTTGAGTCGCAGCTCAATGCAAGCTGCCTTACTCTCCATCCCCGAGTGCTTCCTCCAGGCCGAATTCCAGACTCGCTTCGGAGATGGGCGGCGAGGATTCATAGCTAATCTCGAGTTGAGATCTACATTGCTCGATCGATTCGAGAGGCGCAGACGAAGGATGAAGTTTCCCAAATCCGGATAAAGTGAATTTGGGGCAAGCCGAGTTTCGCCTAGATGATCGAGGAACCTTGTGGTTCGGAGACATAGTTGTCCTCGATGACCGTCAGGAGTTGAAGCGAAGGATTCTTGATGAGGCGCATAACTCCTTGCTTACCATTCACCCTGGCAAAGAACAAGATGTATCAAGACACGAGGCGGATTTGGTGGACTCAGATGAGCGCTGGTCGCCGCTATGTGTCGGAGTGCGACGCCGTGCAGTTGAAGGCCGAACACCTCAAGCGCCGGTACCCTTGACCTCTTCCTATTCGGTTTGGAAGTGGGAGGATGTTGCCATGGATTTCATTACCGCTCACGGAAACCACTTCCTCGAGCCATGACTGATTTGGGTAATCACGATCGATCGACGGTCCGAAATCTGCACTTCTTGGCTTTGCACCAAGTATCGAGTCAAGAAGTATGCGGACTTATATATCTCCTTGATCGTAAGTGCATGGAGTGCCCAAGCGATAGTTTCGAGAGGTTCTCGGCTCACTTCTCACCTCGAGAAGCCGCATGAGGCCTTGGGCACTAAATCGCTTCTGATTCGACATACCACCTCGGGTGGCCCAGTGAGGCGAGAGGGTAAATCGAGATCCTCGAAGATATGTTGAGGGCTTGTGTCTTGTCCTACGGAAAGAAGTGGGAAGAGTGTCTCCGCACGCTAGCCTATGTGCAACAACAAAGCTACCAAACTAAAGATCAAGATGTCTCCATTCGAAGCACTCTATGGTCAGAGTCGGGCACCTTTGAACCCGTCCGAGAGTGGCGGCGTTCATTCCTGCCCGAACTAGTCATGGAAGGCAGAAGAAAAGTGAGCACCATTCGAGAACACGAGGCAGTATACGCGACAGAAGAGCTAAGGCCGACTGTCGTAGGAGACCCTCTCCTTCGATATTGGCGACTTCGCCTATCTCAAGGTATCTCTTCGGGCACTCGTCGGTTTGGAATCAAAGGAAACCGGCACCTCGATACATCGGACGTCCGGAGTCCTTGAGAAGCGGTCAGGTTGCATATCACCTAGAGCTTCCTCCGCTCGAGATGGTCCACAATGTCTTCTATATCTCGATTGAAGAAGTGTCTCCATACTCGCTTTCGAGTCACTTGAAGTGGATGACCTCGGGGTTGCGCTGAATCCTGGGATCTATCCTATCGAGCATCCAATTCGGGTTTTGGAAGAAGCTAACGCAAGACTAAACGACGAAGAACTCTCAAGTTCTATAAAATTCAAGTGGAGTAATCATACTGAGGATGAGGCTACTTGGGAGCTCAAGATCGCTTAAAGACCGAGCAATTCTCGAATTCTTCGATGCCATGTAAGTGCGAGCGCATAATTCCCAAGGTTTAGAGCATGTCCGTTAGGGTCCTAACCCGTGTGTCGTCAGTTACGAATCTCGGGCGAGATTCCTTTAAGGAGGGTTTGTCAAGTCCCCAAGTTGAAAAGTCTTTGGGACATCAGATCAGGATCTACATCGGAGTGTCGGATCCAACCCTTGAATGTCCAGAATAAAAGTCCTGAGTATCCGGATTGGCCGATTAGGCTAACCTTTGAGTGTCGGGCCAGGATCAATGTCCGGAGTGTCCGTTGATCAGACAGACTCCCAACCCGGAGTCTCGGGTTGAGCGTCCGAGAGTCCGGGCGCGGGATTTTGTATAAAAGTCCGTTCTTGATTTCCCACCTCATTTCTTTTTCCCCACTTGGTTTCCCACCCGTGTGAGCTCGTTCCTCCACCCTAGCTCCTCTCGCGAGCTTCCACTCGGCCAGTGACCCTCCCGTGGCTCCTGGCGGCTCCTCCATCCCCGAACTCTCCTCAGCGGCATCCTCCATCCTCCACTTTGGCATTGCTTCTCTTCCATCTTCCTTGGAGGTAGGTCTCTCTGGGAGTAGATTCGTGATTCTTGGGTTCTAGGGTCATCAATGGTGGGAGTTAGAGCTAGGTTTAGATTTGAAGTTTCGGAGTTGAATCTTGAGCTCTAGGGTTTTGGGTGTAGTGATCCTAGGGTTAGTGTGGGGCTTGGATTGATGAATGCTGGGTGCTAGTGTGGTTGATCGGGTAGTAGTAGCGCCATCCAAGGGTCGCTTTGGAGTTGGTTAGTGGTTTCATGGGCTAGTGTCGTTCTCATGGAGTTAGGTTAGCTATAAGCTTCCTCGGCCTTGCCACGTGTAGGAAAGTCATAGATCGGATCCCCGTGATGCCGATTGGACTTCTGGCGGCACCTCGATCCGCCGAGTTATTGGGTAAAACTCGCCAGTCCGGAGTGTCCGACACCCGTCCGAGTGTCCGCTCTGCCGAGTATCCGGACCGAATGGGCCGGAGAGTCGGATTGTCGGAGAGTCCGGATCAAATACCCGGTATTGTCCGGTTAAATTGGGTCTGTCGATTGAGTCGAGTTGTCCGATGCGTTATTTCTTCGGGGTTTTTCGGCTTGTACTTCATTCATATGCATTGCATGCATTTTTATTATGCATTGTACTCGTAGAAAACGATCCACGCGTGGCGTGGCCGTGGTTGAGGGAGTTGCCGAGGGCAAATCTTCGATCCACCAATGAAGAACAAGGCAAGCACCTAAGCATATTTACCCCATTATATGATTTTATCTTAGAGAATTAAATTGCTTATTTAGTCGATTAAGCATGCATTAGAGTTGAATGGTGAAGCAGGTTAGAACCTAATTGCTGCACATACACTCCTTGAATTTGTGGAACACTCCTTGGAACCAAAATATGGGTAATTGTATAGCAGTCTACGCTTAGTTTTGCTTAGATGTTGGGTCAGTTGGGCCAAGTGAGATGGTTCTCCGCTTGTGATTATTAACAATTGTTTCACTTCACACATGATGGATTGGAATGGGTATGTTTATGAGTTGTAATTGATAAATTGTGGACCGGGGCGGGAGTTGGTTCATTTGAGTATGGAGACTCAAATGTAGCCCCGTCGAGTCGATTAAGGACTGTCGATGGTTGCCCTTTGATCGAGCACACCGGTTGGTCGCATGCCCGATTATGGTAGCAGAGTAGCCACTCTTTCTCTCATACGGAATCGATGGACCGTAACTTCGCGGTTGGGCGTGGTTGAGGGCGAGGCTACGACTCTCGAGCGCCAAGCCGCCGGGGCTGCCTCGAGGTGCTAGGTTTTTGAGACCATGGAGGCCTTGGCCGATTAGGTATGATTGGGAGGGTTGACACTAGGCCTTGTGGTAAGTGTCGTGCGATCAATGCTTCCTGCGAGTTAATTAAGCGATTCAAATGCCGCGCTCGGATATGAGCAAGCTCTTTCATCACAATGATCACGTAGTAAGAACTTGAACCGAGGAGTTCGCGTCGAAAGCTTGAGCCCACATAAATTGGTGTTGAGATTAATTGTTGTGAATTAATGGTTGCAACTTCATTTTTAGAAGTATACTGCTGTCGCTAAATTGTGAATTGAGTAGTTAGGTAATTAATATAACAAATGTTAAGCTTTTACTGGTCTTTGCACAGTCTTTTGCTACATCCATATGTCCTTTGGAGTCGGTCATATATGGACCACGGTAAGACTTATGAGTACCTTAGGTACTCAGCTTCGCTTTGTGGTTTTGCGGTGAGATCCAGAGAGGGTGTGAGTTACGCCCCATCGCCTATCGGCAAGGCACCGAGTAGAGGTCGCCGACGCTTCGTGCGCCCGGGAGTGTTCGGGCATGACACTTCCGGGTGTTTTACTTTTGTTGTATAGGATAGTTGGCTTTACTTTTTGTAAATCGTCGCACTTTTATCTCTGCAATGGTTTTTGTCTACCTTTCGCTTGGTTTGTTTCGTTGGTTGTTTTTGTTGGGCTTCCAGGTGCCGGTGTGTTCTTTGTTGCTTCCGCTCAGATGCGTCTCAGTAGTAGGTTTGGGGCTCGATGCCCCTTTGTGCGAATTGAATGTTGATACGGGCATTGGGAACCGTATGTGAGGATCCTGGCGAGTTTCGGATCGCATAACCCGGGGAATCTGGGGTTGTTGTCGAGTCGTTTGGATGTTTGTCGAGTTGGCTCGCTTGGGCTTGGGTATTAGCATCGGGATCACCTCCGGTGGTCTGTTGCTAGAATCCAAATCCGACGGGAGCGACTGTTCATCCAGCAACTCGAGGATGATCTGGGCGGCTCCTCTCACAAGAATGACACATAAGGCTGGCAAAAGATCTCGTTAGGGTTCAAATCAAAACCGTTTCGATTATAGTAGTTAGTGCATTCAAAATTAAAATGGAGCCATTTTGAATGAAAAAAAATGTTAAATAAGGCTCAAACCGATAGTCGCTTGCTAGCTCGAATTTGAAAAAACAATTTAATGATAAAAGTTGATTTTATATCAAATTATGTTAATTTTGAAAGAAACTCGATAATAGCTTTTTTAAGCTTGATAGACAACCCTAGTGACATGTACTGTGTGTTGTGCCTAGATTTTATTTTCGGTTGTTTTTTTAGTCAAAAATGCTGGAATAAATTGGGTTTCATTTGAAACAATGAGACTGATATAGTACACAAGATAAAAGGCAACTATAATGACCTCTCTCTTTTATAGAAAATTTGGCCAAGAGCTTTGGCATTTCATTAAAGAAGAAGAGAACAACAACCGGACTACAAACGCACACCCACCTCACACACACACACCCCCACCACACACACGCGCCTGCCTCCGGCTCCATGTGAGCACGTGGGTCAAGCGCGGCTCGAACCCGGGTGGGCGAGGCGCACAACCGCGCGCCCAACCAACTGAGATACGCTCAGTTCTCTAACTATAATGACTTCCAATACGACTTTCTTCGTAGAAAAATTTATCACAGTGGCATGACAAATCTAGAGCAAAGAAAACGACAGTTCTTTTTTACAATATTTCTCCAAGTATATCTTAGGCAACTTTATTGACTTCCAATAAGACTTCGTAGAAAAATTCATCATTGCGGCATGGCAAATGTAGAGCAAAGAAATGGACATATTTTTTTTTACAACAATTCTCTAAGTATATCTTTGTGAAAATTTTTCTTAAAAAATAAGCTCGCCTTGTACGTGCATCAAGTAAAGGAAGATAAAAACAACATCTAATTTTTTTTATTGACCAGGCACATTGTTTAATTTTTGCCTTTCAATAGGCTATACAGCTTTTCTTTTCCATCTTTGTACATAAACTTTAGTCCTTTTATTATTTTAATATACTACCAAAAGAACTTCGGTGGAAAACAACCGCGCAAAAAAAGAAGAAAAACTTATGTGAGAAACTATCTTTATAGAGCATAAGTTTCAAATACTGAGGTTGAGGCACTATTTGTTTTTGTTTTTTCACTAGCTTAAGAACTAAAAAACCAAAGTCTAAACAAATGTGTGGCTTTTTAGTTGGACTTTTTCAAAAGCCAAGCCTCTATATAACTAAAAGTCAAAAGCCACATGAGAAATGCTTTTTTGATTTAATGAGAGTTGGTTTTAGAACAATGCCACTGAAGTTTGGGTGAAATTACCTATTCTATTAAGCTATAAGATAAAAAACCCTAGGCCTAAATAAACAGGGCCTAAAGTCGATCAATAAGCTTAAGGCAATCACAATCAATAGTACTTATATCTTCTCCTTTTTTTTATGTGTATCAAGAATTTTTGTGTGTCCAGGGTCTATGGGCTAACGAGGCATAGCCCAGCTATCGTTGGGGTAGATTACTGACAAAAGAAGTGCTGAAAGTGAAATCTCCAACTGGTTGCATTCATAACCCAAATCTAGGTTGATAATTCCGCATTGGGATCCGTGCTAGCAGTGTATTTTTTTGGAGGATGCTCACTAGGCTGACATGGGTATACTTCAACTCAGAATTGTATGACGTGTTGTATGCAATACACTATACTCATTCACCATAATGTACAGAAAAATACATGGTATTTCACACAAAAAATGATCCAAAATACAATCCTTCTGCGTACAGAAAAATACATGGTATTTCACTCCAGCAATGGAGTACTCTGGCGATGTTGTACTACAGGTGGTGGTGTACATTGACACCCAACGGAGGGGTGGGGGAGAGAGGGGGGACTATAAGTCAGTAGTGAGGTGGTGTGGTACTTCGCAATTAGTGGAAAGGTGCGTGTTGGCTGTGAGATCCACGGTGAGGTTGTACTGAAGCGACAAAATACATTAGCGATGTTGTACTCCGGGTGAGGAGTACTACGAAGGAGTAGTACCCTGAACTTGAGGCCAGCGATGACAAGGAAGTACTCGAAAGTTGTAGGGACAAGGCCACATCGAAAGGTCAAAGGCAAGGAAGACTCTACATCGGCCTTCCCCTATCGTGTAGCCGTTAGATCCATCCGTGGTCCACTGAATCTACCCTTTGCTAAAAAACATCGTATTTCAATGAACTAATTCCATGCACATATCTCGATGGAAAAATGGACGGTACAGATTTGGGTTGTGAAGACAACCGATTGTGCAAAATCCATTCTTAAATAAGTAGGTCAATATGGTTTTGTATCTAAAATTGCATTGAGAAGACTTTTTTACAAGCTCATGCTAAGAAACTTGATATAAATAAAAGAGTGCATTCCTGGACTATGTATTTGTCGAAGATGAAGGTCGAGCAACAAGCAAAATACAACAATAAAGCATGAGAATGGAGATCTCTATTTGAATGAATATATGAATAAGGAAGTTGCTACTATACACAGATGTTGTTCCACCTATCTAATGGGGCAAGCAATGGTTATTTGCCATAACGTTCCGTAACCACATTTACCTTTTTTCTTTCTTTCATTGCACACATCGTTATCGTTCAACGCGTCCATAATCCCTTATTTAGTTATGATTGTTCATGTTGCCTCACCTCTGATTTTGTCTATCATATGCCCCGCTATCCTTATACTATGGTCATAATCCTTACTGTCCTAGTCATTCCCTATATATCTCCGCCGATGACCCATTGTCCTACCCTTGTCTTGTATAGTGCGCCATCATCCTGTACCCCTTTCCCCCACCTATTCCATCACATGCTTCCACTAGTGATCAAGGATGCCATTATTGCCTCATAGATCGCATCATAGCTACTCGTTGCTGGCAACCCTATCATTGAGATCCAAGATTAGATGAAGAGTTGAATCCTAGAAGGTGCTTCGGTTTGATCTGATCCAACTTGAAGCTACAATTTTTATCACGATATTGCCATCATCATCCATTATCCTGTTGAAAATTGTCCCTTTTTTGGTTTTAAATCTATTTTTGTTGCCCTCCTTTTGCATCTATTTCAAAAATTGTCTGGTGGGAATTGTTGTGCTCTCATTCATAAATCATAATTGACTCCTCAAAACAGTATTGCAACACATCTTTACACTTTAATTTCGTTCAAAATTTCTTTTTCCAAACACTAAAAACATTTGGATATTAATTAGATTTAATGGACGCTATCACAAGGAGCATTTATTTGACGTATTTTCTAAACGATTATTGTGATAGCATCCATCCTGTTGTCATTTCATAATGGCCGTTTAGCGCACTTAATCACTCGAAGAAGGGAACATCTTAATGGCTACCATTTGCTTATACATAAGAATTATTGAATCAATGGATATGAATTACATGCATTTTGTTCATTTTATATTCTACTAGTTTTTGTGGTGAGATGCTTTTGAAACAAAACTGAAGTATCTAGAAATAATTATACGGAAACTCATTACTAGAGCAATGCTAGGAAATCAATTATGAATCATAATGCAAGTAATATTATTTGGATAAGTTTTTGAAATATTGTGTTGATACTCTCTATTTCTTTGTACGCAGATGGTATGCATTTAAGTATCACTAATATCTCATCTCAAAAGGAAGTACTGATATTGTCTTAATACTTCTTTTTCTATGCTGTATTCTCTTGTAATTTGTGTTGGTCAGTATTGATATTGCCTTCTACTTCTTTTTCTATGCTGCATTCTCTTCTAATTTGTGTTGGTCCACTGAGCATGATAATTGGAATCATCAAATGACAATAAGGAAGTAATATTCCAATAGCATATGAAATTAGTGTTTGTTGTGATGTCATTCACAATCAATTTCCTGATATGTCTAGGGTGAAATATTTTCATAATTAAGTCCCAAATATTTTGATTGTTTTGTTGCCAAAGTGTTTGATAGTCAAAATTCAAAAGTGAAAACAATGACTAGAGGATAGAGAAACCTAGTTTTTTTTGTTGTTGTAAAAAAACTAAAGTTTCATGCATGCTGTGATATCATTTAATCGACATCCCAAATCGTATCCAATCTTTCACCAAATATTAATATAATTAATTTTCAAATATTTCTTTCCAAAGACACTCAAACACCAAAACACAAAAAGGAGGATAATGACAATAGACCTATCATGCGTTGTCATCCATGTCATTCACTCAGATTGCAATATCTCTGTCATCAAATCTTCACATAATTAATTGCCATATTTTTACTTTTCTTTCTTTCTTTCTTTCAAGAAGATCCAAAAAGACAAATCTAGGAAGAAAATGTGACAACCTATCATGCACCAAGCCTTCTTGATCCCTCCCGGGCTAAATCTTCCTATAATTAATTTTTAAACATTTTCAATAATTCTTTTAAAATACACTCATCAAAAGCCGGAACACAAAACCGGAAACAAGGTGATTAGCTCCATATAGTCTCGTGTTAATGCACGCTCATCCTATCTCGCACCAGATCTGCAGGTGAGCAGAGAGAGATATTCGAACAGGACCTGTACCACCCCTGTGCCGGACCTCCCATTGGCTGGTTTCCCAAACCACACCAAGCACAAACACAGGTCGGAGTTCTAAAGTGGAAAGATAGCCCAGGAAGGGTAGGCAGTAGGCAGTAGGCAGTAGGCAGTAGGCAGTAGGCGGTGCTGCTGGCTTGTGACGGGGAAGGAAATGCAGCAACCATCCTTTCCTGGCCGTTGGAAAGGAAGACGACCCAAAACCGGCGGGACAGCACCGGACGCGACCGAGAGCGGCCAGGGCCCGGCCGGACACGACGCTTGTACCCGTCGCCCCTCCCGCGCGGTGTTGAATGCGCCGCGTCCACCGTGCACCGCGGAGGGAAAAGACCACCGCCCGATCGGCGTGAGCGCGCGGGTGTATGGACCGGGTCTGGGCCGCGGGGCTCCCTCGATCTGGCTGGCACGAGCGCAGCCTTTTGACGAGCCGTGGATATGCGGATCCTAACGGCGTCACGGACGAACGGTTGAGATCCCCCCACGCGTACCGGTCTCCCCGCCCCGCGGTCGTCCGATCGTTCGAAGCTTCGGATTCCTCGCCCCGTCGCGCTAACGCCGTGCGAACGGATGGGCTCCGCGTCGCGTCGCGACTGACTTGTGGGGCCAACACGTTTGCGGGCCCAGACGCAGCGGCCGAGCCATTGCAAGCGCGTCGCTCCGTGCACACCAGGTGGTTGTTCTGTTCACCTCGCGCGCGGAATACGCTCGGCTGTGTCAAATCCACTCGTTGCAATGACTCCTGGGCTCCATAACTAGTGGGTCCCATGAGTCAGTTGCATTACCGGTGGCACGTCATGTCGCCTTGGCATCGGAAGTGGGGAGCACGGGTCGCGCCTGACGCCACCGCATCCGCGCGCGAGGGCGCCATCCAGCTCACGCGCCATCGCGTCCGTCCATCCCGTCCTCCCCCGAAACGCGCGCCTCCCACGTGTCAGCAGCGCGAGGCCTCGAGACCGTCGGTTCCAGGTGGACGGTCCAGACCCCACCGGTCGAACAAACGGACGGCCCTGATGCGGGCGCCGCATAGAAGGCAACTCCCCCGCGGGCGCGTGTGTGTGTGTTTTTTTACCCTTCTACCCTTCCTCGCCGCTGCTACAAGATGGGGGCGTGGTGGTGGGGCAGAGGGGAGCGTTCGAGGGAGGGGAGAGACGGGAAGGGGAAAAGCCCTCGCGGAGGTCGCCTCGCTTCCGCTGCTCTTGGTAATGGGAAGTTGGGAACTGCTCCGTCCCTGTAGGTCTTTTTGAGGAGGTAGAAATCTAGGGTTAGGCCGTCTTGCTGCGCCGGATTAGATCGCTGTTTGTGGTTTGTTTACGTCAAGGTTTTGTTTTCCCTGCCTGTGGTGGTTTGCTCTTTGTTTCCTTGGATAGGTAGAAATCTAGGGTTTTAGGCCGCCTTGCTGCGCCGGATTAGATCGCTGTTTGCGCGGTTTTTTTTTTCGGGGTTTTGTTCGATGTATTTGTGGGTTTGTTTACGTGAAGGTTTCGTTTTTCCTCCTTGTGGTGGTTTGTTCTTTGTTTTCTTGGATTTTTTTTTTGAGAAGAGCGGTGCATTTCTTTGCATGTTTTTCAGGGTGTTGGATTTGGGGTTTGTTTGTGTTTGTCTTCGTTCCTGGCGTATTTCGGTGGGGTTTTGGGACCTGTTCCATTTATTTTGGCGGAAAAGCTTTGCTTTTTATTTTGGGGGAAAAAAAATATCAGCAACAGTGCTTTTGTCAGCCTGTCTTTCGTGTTCCTTTTCTTTTAATTTTTTCCGTGCGGATTTCTTGTATGTCATTTTCATATGGAGGGTTTTCTAGTTTTGCTGCTTGTTGCGTTTGGGGTTTTCAGGAAAAAAGAAGTTTTAGAGGTTTTTGGGAGGTTTATGGCGGTGCCTATCCTTTCCTTAGGGAAAAAGCAGTCTTTTTGCGTGTCCTTTTTTTTTGGGTTGGTTAATAATTTAGGGGGTTAATTCCTCAGGATTTTAGTGCGGTCATTGTTGTTTCTTGGGTTTGTGCTGCGGTTTCTTTTTTTTGTAGATTGGGGTTTCTTGGAGTGATTTCCATGTAGATTGGGGTTTCTTGGATTCTGTTTACTGTGCTTATATCTGTTTCGAGGAAGCAAAGAAAAGGGGCTTCTTTTTTGTGCCTCTCTGGATTTGGTGCCTTTGTACCCTTTTGTGGTGAAGTATATTTTCTGTTCTGGTTTACTTTATGATTGCTATATGATTTGTTCACTTGTTTGTGTGCAGGGTAGATAAGTGGTTTGGTAGCTTTGGGGCCTGTTACAGTTGGCGAGTGAGTGTACTCTGCTCATATGTTCATATGGTTTTTAGTGTTCTCATCTTTGTGCTCCGAGTATGAATATTCTACATGAGTGCTGTCGCTACCAATCGTTCTTAGTTGGCGACCTCATTTGTTGTTAATATTGATGTGGTCTGAGAGGTGTTGTATATGTGATCTAGCCAAGGCAGGCAACTGTAAAGTTGGTCTTTCCCCTTTGTGATTGTAGTTTTTGAAGATGCACAACGATGCTCATGCTTTGGTCATATTCTACTTGTTTAAAGCTTTACTCAATTTGCTGAGTCACGTATTGGAATGCCTTATATCTACTATCTAACGAAAATGATGCACTTGTCCTGCACTCCTTTGAAAAAAAGAAGTACCTAGAATGTTTTTTTGTAATATATATGGCAAAAGGACGTGCACGTATTTTTGACACTCATCATCTTGTGTATTGAAAGTATGTTTACAACCTCATGTGCGCATAGTAGAGTAGTTTGGACTTTGGAAAATATTTTATATGTTATTTGTGTGGATGGTAGAGTGTTTTGGTAACTTTCAAACATTTGCACAAAATGTACCCTATTTTTGTGGTAGAGTGTTTTAATCTTTGTGCTCTGCATATTAACTTTTTTCTTTGAATGCTGTTGCTACCGAATGTAGTAACAACCTCATGTGCGCATTGTAGAGTTGTTTGGACTTTGGAAAATGCTTTATATGTTATTTGTGTGCATGGTAGAGTCTTTTGGTAACTTTTGAACATTTGCGCTAGTGCATAAGATGTACTCTTTTTTGTGGTTGATTGTTTTAATCTTTGTGCTCCGCATATGAAGTTTTTCTTTGAATGCTCTTACTACCAAAGGTAGTAATGAGGTGTTTGATGTGCAGTAGGGCTTATGTTGTATTTTCATTTGCAGGTTATTATTAGTTTATTACTGCATTTGTCGTCTGTGAGAAGGCTAGGGTATTTCTTTATGATTGTAGTTATTGGATACTTAAGTTGTTGGTCATATTGTACTTGTTTGAACCTTTAGTTTTTTTCGTCTAAAAACCTAATTTTTAATGGCTCCTCCGCTTATTAGAATGTCTTTAGTAATAGGTAGTGTAATAAACGTACACTTTTAACTAAGTACGCATAGTTCCAAACACCCCTTCAGTTTTGAACTTTTGGCACACAATATGAGAAAGGACTAGGGATATAATTTTTTGGCAGCACATACTATGCACTCGTGAGCTTCAGCTCACTTCTGGTATCTTGTGTGTTGTCCAGGGTTGTTTGGTAGCCCTGTTCTGCATTTAATGACTTAGAAAGTTTGCATGTAATTATATTTCATAAACATTTGTGTCGTTCGTTGCTTAGTTACTTTGGTTCTTAACTTCTTATGAATATTTAACCGTGTTTGAGTCCAATTGAGGCAAATTGTTTTGATTACTTAAACTTAAACATGCTTTCTGAAAATAGTTTTTAAATGTAACATCTGAAATATGCTTTCAGAAAAGAATCTTCAAACTTAATAGCAAATTTTCAATTTATATTTCACTTCTGAATTGCCATGTCGCAAAATTTTGAAGTAGTACACATTTATGTAGTAATTTGAAGTACAATTTATGTTGTGTTTTTGCTGTAGACGGGGCTTGCGAATAATTACTGCTGTTGACTGAAATGTAAATTGATTGTGAAATGCGAATAATTGAAAGGAAATGTGTATTCATTTCTCCAAATTGTTTTAAAGATTGTATATAGTGACTATATTCTACTTGCTGCCTAGGTAATAATATCCAGCAATAATTGAAGAACATGCTTGAAGTTTGGATCTCGTAATTTTGTTCACATTCCTATTTCAAATTTTCCATTGCATTGCATTCGAATTTCATTATCAAATAATCTTAACTCTTTAAATTGAAAACTTTTCCATAATTTTTTTTATGAAGCTTTATTTGACCAGAGGCTTTTTGAATGGGTTTAATTGTTGTTGTTGAAACCAGAAGGTTTATGTATTGATCAAAGGCTGATTTACCTGCGAAATTACAGATTCACGTTCTGTTCTATTTAGTTACACGGCAAATTACCATTTTAAAACTAACCACTTCAATTTCAGTTTGTTTCTGTTTGCTTTGTTGGTACTGTATCTTTATCTGATTGAGTTGTTTTGCATGCTCTCTTGCACAGAGGTTCGCTTAAATGGAGGCTCACAATGGCGAGGCTGATGACTTGCCGCCACCACCTCCTGTGCCATCAAATGTAGAGCCTATCAAAGCTGAAGAAACAAAGAAGTTGTCAAAACCTAAGAGGTCCCTGATCTCTCGGCCTGGTTTTGCCAAAAAGGGGCAGCAGATACAGCTTTTAACAAACCACTTCAAAGTTTCTCTGAAGACCACAGAAGAATTCTTCTACCACTACTATGTGTGTCTATTATCCTTGTTTACAACTTTTTAAATTCTTATGTTCACGTCTGATTAGCATGGTTGCTATGTTTTATTGAATGAAGGTGAATCTGAAGTACGAGGATGATCGACCAGTGGATGGGAAAGGCGTAGGCAGAAAAGTCATTGACAAACTCCAGCAGACATACGCATCTGAGCTCGCTAATAAAGATTTTGCATATGATGGTGAGAAGAGTCTGTTCACCATCGGTGCTCTTCCACAAGTGAACAACGAGTTCAGTGTAGTTCTGGAAGATGTTTCCACTGGAAAGTAATTAACCCTCTTTAACTGTTTCTATTGCTTTGTCCTGATATAAAAGTGTTGTTACTATTTCTTGCTCACGTATTACTTGCTTTTAGGACTGCTGCAAATGGCAGCCCTGGCAATGATAGTCCTTCAGGAAGTGACAGGAAAAGAGTGAGAAGGCCATATCAGACGAAAACTTTTAAAGTTGAGTTGTGCTTTGCGGCAAAAATCCCTATGGTTGCAATTGCTCAGGCCTTGAGAGGTCAGGAATCGGAGAACACTCAGGAAGCAATTCGTGTAATTGATATAATTTTGAGACAGCACTCAGCAAAGCAGTATGTTTGTGCAATTTTTCTTTTTTCTTTTTAGTTTTCAACACTTACACCATGTTTGCATTGTATATCTTTTCATTTGAACATTTTCTGTGTGTTTGCAGGGGTTGCCTTTTAGTTCGCCAATCTTTTTTCCATAATAATCCTTCAAATTTTGTTGACTTGGGTGGTGGTGTGATGGGCTGTAGAGGATTCCATTCCAGCTTCCGTGCCACACAGAGCGGGCTTTCTCTTAATATTGGTGCTTTTATCATCTATGAGCCCAATTTTGCATATTATTGTGATCACTTTTACGCAGCAGGTGATAAGGCATATTACATGTACTGTTTGTTGGTGCAGATGTGTCCACAACGATGATTGTGAAACCTGGCCCTGTTATTGACTTTCTACTTGCCAACCAGAAGGTTGATCACCCGAACAAAATTGATTGGGCTAAGGTAAGTTGGTCTTCATGTTGCTAATGAAAATAGTTTAAGAATGAAGGACAAAAACCATTGGACCAGGCTTTTACATATCTATAATTGTATCTTTGTTTAATTTTGTAGGCCAAGCGCGCATTGAAGAATTTAAGGATAAAAACAAGTCCAGCAAATACGGAATATAAGATCGTTGGTTTGAGTGAACGGAATTGCTATGAACAAATGTGAGGACATACTGACATTTGTTGCTTTAATGATGTTTATATTATCGTGTGCACTGGATGCTTGGCTTTGCAATTTGTATCCTTAGTTTTCTGCAATTTTTATTTTTTCTTGAAGTACTCTTTAGGAATGGTCATTTATTAAGTAATTGGTGATATCTAGGTTCACGCTAAAGCAAAGGAATGGTGACAATGGTGACTCTGAAGCAACAGAAGTATCTGTCTATGATTACTTTGTGAAGAACCGGGGCATAGAATTGAGATACTCTGGTGATTTTCCCTGTATTAATGTGGGGAAACCGAAGCGGCCGACATATTTCCCAATTGAGGTAATTATTGCTGTGATCCCAATGTAGTCCCTTCACTGAGCCTTATTCGTGCTGATGCTGTGGCAAATGTTTCCTTGTTTACCAGCTATGTTCTCTTGTGCCTTTGCAAAGATATACCAAGTCTTTGAGTACACTACAAAGGTCTTCGCTTGTTGAAAAGTCCAGGCAGAAACCACAAGAAAGGATGTCAGTTTTGTCTGATGTGAGTGGCTCCTTTATTTCAGTTCAATAGCTCTAGGTGTGCTTTCATAACTGTTTTATCATCAATGGCATATTGGCAGGTACTGCGACGCAGCAACTATGATTCGGAACCAATGCTGAAGGCATGTGGCATTTCAATAGCTCAAAGTTTTACTCAAGTTGGTGGTAGAGTATTGCAGGCCCCTAAGGTTGGTCAGAACTGCGCTGTATTTGTCTTTCAATTACCATTTTGTGCTTGTGAAACTGTTATGTTAGATCTAATTCAATCATGTTGTGCAGCTAAAAGCTGGAAATGGTGAAGATATTTTTACACGTAATGGGCGTTGGAACTTTAACAATAAGGTATGTATCTGGACTGTATCCCGTGCTTACTCTTTAACCCCGCATGTTGTCATCCGTAACCTTTTTATTTCTGTTTCCAGAGGCTCATTAAAGCCAGCATGATCGAGAAATGGGCGGTGGTTAACTTTTCTGCGAGGTGTAATGTTAGGGATCTTGTCCGAGACCTCATCAAGTGTGGGGGCATGAAGGGAATTGTAGGTTTTCATTTCACCTAATGTTGCACATTTTCCACAATTGCATTTTCGCTGTGTTTTTTTTGCTTTGCAGAAAGTCAACCCAACTTTTTGATGTTTGAAGAAAATCTGCATTTTTACTCATTTTTTTTACTTCGCAGAAAGTAGATCAACCTTTTGATGTGTTTGAAGAAAATCCTTCAATGAGACGCGCTCCAGCTGCAAAAAGGGTGGATGACATGTTTGAACAGATAAAAACAAAGCTTCCTGGAGCACCCAAGTTTCTGTTGTGTGTTCTTGCTGAGAGGAAGAACTCTGATGTTTATGGTTGGTTATACTAACTGGATGGTTGTGCTTGTTCAAATAAAGCATATTATGGCCTCTGTAGCATATCTTCTTTCTTCTTTAATAGGGCCTTGGAAGCGAAAATGTCTTGCTGAGTTCGGTATTGTCACACAATGTGTGGCCCCTACAAGAGTCAATGACCAGTATCTTACAAATGTTCTGTTAAAGATAAATGCAAAGGTTTGTGGCTCCCCCATCCCCCAAATATTTTTATAGCATTTCTAACATTTACATCTCTAAGTACTTAACATTTCTTTCAACCAGCTTGGTGGGATAAATTCATTGCTGCAAATTGAAACATCCCCTGCTATTCCTCTTGTATCCAAAGTCCCAACTATCATTTTGGGAATGGATGTATCCCATGGTTCACCTGGACAGTCTGATATACCTTCCATTGCTGCGGTAAGTGGCTGTTTTCCCTTATTTTAAGCACTGTACCTGAATGAAATGCTTTTAAAACTCAATGATCTGAAGAATTTTGACAGATAACTATTGTGCCATGTTTTTTTTAATTTGAATTGCTTAGGTTGTTAGTTCTCGCGAATGGCCTCTTATCTCAAAATACAGGGCTTCAGTGCGTTCTCAATCAGCCAAGTTAGAAATGATCGATTCTTTGTTTAAGCCGCAAGGAACTGAGGATGATGGCCTCATTCGGTAAGAGATTTTCTTTGGTTTATCTGACTTAAATGTTAGCCGTTTTGTGGTATGTTCTATTGAATATGCAGTGGGTATTAAAGATGTGTTTTCTCATGCCACTTGTTCGGTCTGGATATTATTTCAGGGAGTTGCTTGTTGATTTCTACACCAGTTCTGGAAAGAGAAAACCTGATCAGATTATTATCTTCAGGTTGGTTACCCTTTGTGAATAACTTCCAGCAAATGTCACTTCCAGTAGTCAATTTTTCAGTGAGATAGTCGGTTATTCAATTACGAAGAATGATTGCTTGGCCGTCTTCAGTCATCTTTGTGCAACTGTTTTATTTAGCAATATGTTGAATTTTCTGTCTTTTATTATAGGGATGGGGTTAGCGAGAGCCAGTTCACTCAGGTGCTGAACATTGAGTTAGATCAAATAATTGAGGTACTTTTCATCAGCAATTTTGTATTCATGTGGTTCTAGTTCGGTACATTTTTATGTGTGTATCCTTCACTGCACAACCATATTAATGTATTTGTAACTGTTGCAGGCATGCAAATTTCTTGATGAAAATTGGTCTCCGAAGTTTACACTGATTGTTGCACAGAAAAATCATCATACCAAATTTTTCCTGCCTAGTTCTCCAGATAATGTTCCCCCTGGTAACATGCCCTTCATCTTCAGTGGTTCAATCCCATAATCAAATTTTACTGACCAAATTGTTTTCTACTGACATAAACGGTGCAATTCTTTAGGCACTGTTGTAGACAACGTAGTCTGCCATCCAAAGAACTACGATTTTTACATGTGTGCACATGCTGGAATGATTGTAAGTATTCTCTGCATTCTGATTTTGTCAGTTGCACTTGGTTTATTTGGTTGCATCATGCTGGAATTTTGTTCAATAGAATTTTTGGCACCTGTGGCTGTGGTTTGTTTAGATGGACCCTTTTTTACTCTTCCACTTTAATTGATAGCTCTCTAAGCGTGTGTGCTTGTCTGTATCAGGGGACTACAAGACCAACTCATTACCATATCCTGCATGATGATATAGGCTTCTCCCCTGATGACCTTCAAGAGCTTGTCCATTCGCTCTCCTATGTGTAAGTAGATATTGTAAAATCTTTTTCAACTCCCGAGAAAAGCTTTACTGACCTCAAATTTGGGACTTTTCAGCTATCAGAGGAGCACAACAGCCATATCAGTCGGTGAGTTTCCTTTGTTTATTTTGTGGACATGTCAAGTCACTGCTTCCAACCTGCTTACTCTTGTTGTTTACTTTGCAGTTGCTCCGATTTGCTATGCGCATCTTGCTGCTGCTCAGGTTGGCCAGTTCATAAAGTTTGATGAGATGTCGGAGACGTCCTCGAGCCATGGTGGCCACACCTCGGTGGGCAGCGCCCCGGTGCCCGAGCTGCCTCGCCTGCACGAGAAAGTCAGGAGCTCGATGTTCTTCTGCTGAGCCGAGCCGAGGCAGCCGTTTGTGTATGGGCTGTTTTAAACTTTTGGTTGGACGTAGTTTGGTCTTGATGCTATCCAGTCGTCAGTACCACCTGAGATGCTACTAAGCTGGTTGCCGCACTTGGTGCCTCAAAACATGGAATTCTATTAGGATGCTGTAATGCTGTTGAACCTTTACTTTCGAACCTCTAAATCGCTACCTTCACTTCACTCTAGTTGCTGGCTTGTTCTGATGTTTGCTTAGCTTGACTTGCAGATGCTTTCGTTTGCTGATCCGTAGTTTAGAATGAGATTTTGGTTTCCTAAACAAAATCTTATGGGTAGCTGGTTTCCGGTTGGATTAGAACTAAACGAATTTATTAGCACAGTACGGTGGACAGTCGCCTCGTGCCGCATGCGTATGGAGCTCCAAGTGGTTGGAGCGCTTGCCTGGCGAGCGCACGAAGCCCGAGCTGAGGGTGACCACAATTGACCCAACACTAATGACCGTGGGACCCACTCACCAGTGCTACTGTGCACATTATCTGTTCAAAAATAGAGCGCGGAGAGTAAGCTATGGCTAGCTTGGGCCAAGCTTGGCGCTGGCGTAGGAACCATGGCGGCGACCGGTGACCACGAAAAGGGACTAGGGCGGCTGCGACGAACTCAAAGCATCTAGGCGGCGTCGCTACGGCGAGGGTGGCGACGGCAGTACTGTGGGCGAGGGCATCTATCAAACATGGCTAGAAACTACAAATCGAAGGGGGGAACTACGATCTACTTGCCAACATGAAGAAGCGACGTGGCCTGCTATCCACGATGACCTACGGTGTCCCCGCTCGGTGCTACGTACGATCATCCTGATGCACACCACCGACTAGCCTAGCTACCATGTTTGCAACAAACTGGAGTGGAAGGGCTAACTTGAAAACCAAGCAGCGAAGAAGATTGGGTGTGGCGGCGACGGTTGGCCGCGCTCCAGACTGGCGACGGGGTCAAAAGCGTCCCGGCGTCTCTACGACACGGCAAGGAAGAAGAAAGGGGAGCATTAGGAAGGCCAGTGTGCGAGAGAGATGGTGTGAGGACGAAGACGAACAGTGTGCGAGAGAGATGGGCTGATAGGTGGGCCTGGAGCCCGCTGGTCAGTGAGGGCAAGGGCGTGTGTGAGAGAAGAGAGAGGGCGGCTGCGTTGGACGGTTCGGCTGGGCAGGGTCGTGGGGAAGAAAGAAAGAGAGGGACGGGCCGGTCCGCTAGGTTTTGGCCCAAACGAGAGGGAGGGAAGGGGAAAAAAAAGGTTTGAAATTTTAATTTGCATTGCAAAATTTTTTAGCTTGGGTTTGGATTTGAATTTCCTAAGAGTTTTTAGATACAGGGTTTCAAAAGGTTTAGGGTTTGCATCCAATTTATTTATAAGCTTTTGCACATTCGGTTTTTGAGCTATCGGAAAGTGTTTTTAACTTTTTATTTACAAGGCAGATGCCTTTATAGAATTTTGATACGCAGCTAGAAGTTTTTGAAACTCACGAAAATTATGCACTTTTGAATTATAGCCAAAATCGGGATGTAACAAGCGGTAACTCTTGGTTTTTTACTAGTCCCTTCTCGTGGCTCAAAAGTGGAGTAGCTTGCATGAAGAAAAATAACACGAAGAATAATCGGTTTTTGGTCGTAGGCAAGTAGGCTCAAACGAACTTCAACAACAACGTGAGCAAGTCTCTTGATTGCACTCCATGTACATACTGTGTAGTATTCCTTGTTATTATTGAGTTACATACACCAGCCAATTCATTTAAAAGCTTACTTCAACACTCTCTCTTACGTGTAGGCTCACTCAGAACTAAGACGTAGAATTGAAGTGGGCTGCAATTTTTATTTTTTAATTATGCCAACCGAGTCTTGAACTTAAAGACCTCTTGACTATAATAGCATATGAGTTACATACACCGGCCAATTAACCCCAAAACTTAAGCTGATGATGAAAGACGAACAATTCATTTATACTTCAACGGTCAGTTCCGTTGTCGATAACCGTGCCAATTATGTTCTCCAGATCGCTCATTCTGGCCAGCAGAGTGAAGAGATGGGCTGCTGTTAATTTTTCTGCACGCTGTAATGTTCGGGATCTCGTTCGGCGCCTCCCCAATGCGGGAACATATCAAGGGAATAATTGTGAGTTCATGTCTTCACGTAATCTTGCCTGGTCAGACATGCTTTATCCCCCCTGGTTTCTCCTGTGTGTTCTTTAGCCGCGACGTCTTATGCTTTAGCCGAGGCATTTAAACACCTCTCTCTCTTGCTATGCGCGGCCTGTCCTAAACCATTTTTTTTTTGTTAAGGCCATTCACAGTAGGAGTTTCATTTTCATTAAATGATGTAACACATCATCATGTTTGGTGACATGGCAAGATAATTATGAAGAGAGAGATAGAAAGAGTTTCATGGGAGGTGAGTGAGTTTCATCAGGATGAAACCTGAGATACACAGTTACCTAGACAAAAGCTGATGTGATACTCTTGGAAACCGTGTAATGAAACTCTCCATTGTGAATGGCCTAAGGGCATCTCTAATGGTGTAGTCAACTACTAGCTATAAGAAGTGTACATGTCATCTATAGATAGCTAATAGACAACCTCTCCAATGGACTAGCTATAGCATTGTCTACAAAATTAAATATGGGCCCATATGTAAGAGGTGATAAATGCCTTGGAATCAGCTATAGCCTGGCTATAAATTAGTAGTAAGCCAATATCTCTCTCTTCCTTTTCTCTCATCCACCTAAGCAAAATGCTGAGTTAGCACCCTTATAGCTAGCTGAAGTGGCACCATTGGAGATGCCCTAACAAGGCTAGCTAGGCGTCCGCATGAGCAATTGCCACGGCATTTATACATCAGATTGATCACGCAGTGCTTCTTTTTGCGCTCTTAATTCGATGTTCTTGCCTGTGCCAGGGCACTACAAGGCCAACGCATTACCATGTGCTCCATGACGAGATCAACTTCTCGTGCACTCGCTCTCCTGCGTGTATGTACACTGAAACTGCACAAAAAGTTCAGTAACCTGATTATTTCATTCATTAATTCTTCTTTTCTGACTTTGCAATGCTTGTGAACCCATTTCACGTATCAGAGGAGCATCCAGTGCTAAAGAGGGTATTTAGGATCTGACGAACCAAAGAGCAGGCTCGAGCCCAACCGAACCCCTGTTGACTACGCCGCTTCTTCCACCTTTTCTTTCCGATGACTTCATTTGTGTTTGTTGTGAAGTTATCCTGCAAATTTGGCGTTCGCCTCTTTACAGTGGCAAGGGTGATCCAAACATGGTTCACAAAACCGCTCCAAAACTGCTCGAAAACTGCGGTTTTCGAGCGTACCGCTCCGATTCGAGATGCAAAACCGCTTGGTAAACCGGTCTAATTAAAAAATAAATTTGAAAAATTTGAAAAAATTTGTATGTTCGGTTTTTCGCGTAAGACCGCTGAAAACCGTTTTCGAAGAGGTCGGGTTAGTTTTTCATGAAACCCTAGCGGTTTTTCGTAAAAACCGAGCGGTTTACCGTGAAAAACCGAACGGATTTTATTTTTTTTTTGGATTTTTGAACTCTTCGGTTTTTTGGCGGTTTTTCGCGCGGTTTTTGCGAAAACCGAATCGGTTTTGCTAATTCGGTTTTGTAAACCCTGGATCCAAACAAGTTGCCAGTTCGTCAGAGACTTCCAATCTCCAGGCCCCGGTTTGAAAGAAAAGGGCAGCATAGATTGCTGCTCGATCCTCACAAACCGCTTCGAAGTCTCCCTGTCAAGAGAACGGAGGACTATGCAGGTGAATCTGAAGTATGAAGAGGATCAACCAGTTGATCGGAAAGGCGCAATACTGCCTTCAATCAACGGAGCCCATTTCCAAGAAGAGCCCATGGATTTGCTATACCATGATGGTGCTAGACTGCAAGATCCTTTGTCCATGCCTCCATGGTGGTGTGCAAGCTTGCTCCTCCTACGTATGCTTATGTTGATGGGAGCACAGTGGACGTGACTTGGGCGAGTTCTTGGCGGGCTTACAGATTTCAATATGGACCCGTCTCGTGTGCTTATGTTGTTGGACTTGGGCCCCATTTGGGCCTTAGCCAGGCCCTAATGTTGCTACCAACAAGCATCTTGAACTGATACGAGCCGCTTCCAAGGAGAAGAAGCCAATCGAAATCAACGAGATGATACGGTGATGATGACTTCCTTGACGCTTTGTAAACATTGGTTTTACGCTACAGTAACAGTACTAGTGCTATGAGTCCTATGGCTTAGAAGCGGTGAATCTTTATTATTGCCTCCTCCAAGAGAGCACAGAGATACATGCTGTACGCTATCCGGGAACTCCAAGATTTGGTCGGGCCTTGTCAACTCGAAACTCAAAAGACCCTGCATGCGTACACAGCTTGAGAGGTGAATTACCGCGCAAAAAAAAAAAAAATGCTTTGATTAGTCGTACCAGACTACTTACTGAAGGTCTGTTTGTTTTTATTTTTGATTCTAGATTCTGACTTTAAAAATTTAATAGAAAGTAAATAGTTTAATTCTAGAAATCGATTATCATAATTCCAATCTGCCCATATACACTATAATTCATAATCTACTTTACATGTGCTTTTGGATTTTAATTTTTAAAGAATCACCTTCACTACAACTACAATCCACATCCCAGAATCAGTTTGTAAGAATCAAAATAAAAAACGAGCAGGCCCCAAGTACATTTCTAATTACCACACCCTTTTCGAAATAAATAACGTTTTAAGATCTTGCGCTTCAACCAAGGCACATACTGAACTAACTAAATCACTCTCTTTCGTTAGCTCATTTATTTATTGTTTTTAGATGATGTAGTATGTTGTTGTAATATAGAGTAGTAAAGAGTAGAGAGTAGTATTATGTTTGCCTGTTCGGTGGTAGTACCACTGATCTCCATCTCTTCTCCACAACATTCAGAGTTTTGGTTGGACTTGCCTCCTCCTCCCTCCTCCACTGAAGTACTGAACTACTCCATTATCCTAACACGATCAGAGCCTTGGTCGCACGCCCTGCCTAGTTAAGCAAAGCGTTGGTTATGGAAGTTTGGAGCCCTCGGAAATGCAATTGCTGGTGTTTAGTGGGGCAGGTTTGGGGTTAAGAAAATACTAGTGCTACTGCTCCACTCGCTCTGGTAGGGTTTAGCTCGCTGTGCATGGCAGGCAACCTTGGAGCCCATAAATTAAGAGACATGGTACTAAGTATAAACAAGCTAACTAACTATGGGAGCTAGGTGATGGATAAAGAAACAAAACACACAAAAAAAAAACGAGTGCTTGTAAGACCAGATGGGCTCTAGTTTCGTGGTTCTTTGGACCACATCATATTTGATAGATTCTCTGCAGTTTCATATGGCGTGCACATTCTTCCGTTAGGTAGGCTAATTGACAGGTGAGCTGATCTGATCATCGTGGACGTGGACTCACCCTGTGGTTTTGTTTTTCCAATGTTTGCTTGCGCTATTTCGCACTAGCTGGGAGCCCGTTAAGTCGACTGTAACTATTCCTCTGCATCCAGTTTGTTTTTTTGTTCTTTTCTGAAACGACTCTGCAGCCAGTTTGTAAAATAGCGGTACCGTATTAGACAGGTTAACCCAGCGGCAGAACTTGAAAATTATCGACACAGATGCGTACTTTATACGCAAAACTCTATACTCTATAGCCTTGTACAATAGTTTCGTAACATCGTAAATACTGCACATATGTTCGAAATTTACTAAAAGTACGATACAAATAGTTTTAGAGAAGTTCTTCTATGCTTTTTTTTTTAAGTTACACAAATATTAAATCATGAATGGAGGGTGTAGATAGTGATTACTTACCCTTTCGTTTGCTTCAAGATTTATGCAACCTGTATTGCGAGGAAAAGCATAGAAGCAATGCTCATAGTTTTAACTGCTATAAATCACAAAACCACTGGCATCGTAATCAATTCAATAAACACATTTAATCTACTGAAGAAATTATCTCATAGCATTTTTAATATTTTGGAGATGATGTATACCTAGCACCTCGCCAAGATCCGCCCATGGGTTAACCTGGCACTTGGGGAGAAGAAACCTGTTATCCCCTGCCGCTAGCTCTAGTGGTGTACTAGTACTAGTTTAGGCTTTAACTAACTCGCCAGCACCGACCAGCACCTTGTTCGACCGGCCGGATTCACGCGTGCTAACTTCACGAGATGGAAGAAACTGGCGAAGTACAAGACGACGCCGCTGCAAACGAGTTAAAAAGGCGTTTGTTTTGCGGCCAACCGTGTTGTCTGTCCAGTGTTCTTCTGCGTTCATCACCTCACACCCGGCGCAAAATTTGTGATGCGACAGGCCAGGATGAATTGACACGAGTGAAGTAGAGTGACACGGCACCAGCTCCAGCTGGTTTCTGCAGAGAGAGCGCCATGGACGCCGAAAAGTTTGGTACATGTATGTATGTATCGCTAGCTCTGTCACTGCGAATCATTCCTCTGTCGCTCAGCTCTCATTGTAGAAGAAAGGAGTGTCTAATCTAGCCCACAGTGAAGCGTACATACATTCAATCTTCTCAAACAAAAAGGTACATATCTTGGAGAAAGCACAGGCTACACTCAGTTCAGAGGTCATACTCGTTCTAAGATCCGTCGCAAAAGCGTGCGTGAGGGAGGGGTGCTCCGAGGCACGGCGAAATACTGCGATGTAAAATCTCAGGAGCAAAATCGGATGGCCGAGGACGACGAATAAAGATATCATCGTTTGCACTCGATGTTCCCCCGAATCGCAGCATGATGATTCCTTTCTTTTTTAAAGCAAGTCGAGCCCAGGGGTTAACAATTTCGAAATAGCGAAAACCATGCGAAATTCAAGTTCAAAAATATCAAACTAAAAATCAATTGAAAATCGTCGACTTTCAAAATCAAATTTTTTGGAAAAAAATAAAAAAAATAATCGACGATTTTCATGGGAAATCGGCAGACTAGTTGAAGTTTTTTTGTGTGGTCGATTTTTTCACCGATTTTTCACCGGTTTATGTCATGTATTTTTTAATTGTTTTTTTGAATTGAACCGATTGATCGAGTAGTTTTAGAAGTCGGACCGCGTCGATGTGAAAATCGTAAAAATCAAGCGATTTTCATTGATTTTTTGAACCCTGGTCGAGCCTCAAACTTTACCGGCCATGGTTAACAGGGGTACAATCATGGATCAAAATCCTGATGAAATATCATATTTCGCCCCCCCCCCCCCACCCCCGAGATTCACAATCCCAGTGGAATAATTTTTTTTGAAAAAATTCAAATTATTATAGTAATTTCAAAAATTTCGTTGAAATCTCGGGTATTTAGACCGAATTCGCTTTATTGTGGTGATTGTTAACTGTTATTGAGTCTAACACCGGTCAAAAAATGTATACGTATACAAATGATATATAAGAGCTTACTAATTAGCACCTCCTGTTGAGTCTCGCTGGTTAGCACACTGGTCTCTAACCTCAGCCACTCAAGCTCAAGTCCCAGTCCAGCAAGGCAAAAAAATTAACTTGAATCAAGTTAAATTCGGTGATTTGATTGAAATTAATTAAATCGGACCGGACAGGGCAAGGCTAGATGGGGTGGTCCCCGAATTTTTACCTTTTTTTTTTACCTTCATCTATTTTTTCAACTTTGGCCCTTATATGAACAAAATTGTAAATATAGTCTTCTTCTTGACCACATAAGGATTGGAAGATGATAGGTGTTATTTGCCGCAAAGTAGGAGCATGGCAGATCTGTTGCCGCGGTTGAAGAGCACACTAGATGCCTGTCGTGGTTAAGAAGGGGCCAAATTTATAATTTCGTCCGAAGAACGAAACTTGCAAAATAAATTGAGCAGAGGGCAAACATTTTTTTCGATTGACTTACATCTGAGTCAATGTGGCTGGCCCATGTGGCAGGGCGAAGCGGCCGCTGGACATCGCACGGGTCCAATCCCATGTCCACGTTAATTCTGATCTCTACAACGGAAAAACCAGTTATACTATTTTATCAAACAGAAAAACTAAAAAACGGTATACCGTTGCAACGGTATACCTCTGAAACTCATGAAACTTATGATTTTTTGCACTGAAACTCATGAAACTTAGCACTAAAAACTGATAAAACATGAAACTGATGAAACTAAACACTGAAACTCATGAAACCAGCACCGAAACTGATAAGTTTCATGGCTATACCGTTGCAACGGTATACCGTTCCCTAGTCACTCTCTTTATCAAATGCTTGACTGTAGGGATAGGCATTTTTAAACCGAAACAAAAAAATCGAACCAATTATTTTCGTTTTTTGGTTCAGTTTTTATTTTAGTGGGTTTTTGGGTTTTGGTTCGGTTTCTAACTCTCAAAAACCAAAGAACCGAACAACCGGTATATACTCCACTTGGCCCTCGCAGAGGACCATTCGACCGGAGCGAGATGGAGAGCAAAGCTTTGAATCATTCACCACTCCTTATTCCCCATCGACCATTTGGCCCATTCCCATTCCCTATTCGTTTGAATCTCTTCTCTCCACGTAGTGCTTGCACGCTCGCTCCGCCACGATGGCCAGCCGACCACCACGCTCTCCACCATCGCCTCCTACGCCATCCCCATGTGGCCCATTGCACGACGCGGCACGTCTCGGCCCGGCCTCCACCCGCAGTTCCACGTCGCCTCCCTCACGAACTTCGCCCACTCCGGGTTCAATGGGTCGCAGCCCTTGGCCCACGACGGTGGTGTGGGGGGTGGGGGGCCAATGTATGTGGAGGAGGCGGGGAGGCACTCATCAGCGACAGTAAAGGCCTCGGCAATGTGGTCCTCTGTCGGAGGAGCTCGATGGCAGCGGATCTGGTACGTAGTGGTGGCAACAGCCTTAGCCACACGGTCCTCAGGAGGTATCTGACGGTGGTGCGGGTGCCTCATCTCGCTCTAGTACCTCATCTCTTGTATTGCCTTATCTCGGTTAACCGAAAAACCAAATTAACTGAACCAAAATAGTTCAGTTAATTCGGTTCGAATTTTTATTTTGATAGAGAAATTTGGTGTACAGTTTTCGAAGCCCGAATTATTTAAAGACCAAAATGACCGAACCAAACAGACTGAAATAACCGAATGCTCACCCCTACTCGATTGCACACAAGGAGTGACTTGCATATACTTTGTCCATTGATTTTTATAAGGCGCGGTTTTACTTGGTGCTATCTTCAATGCTGAACTTTGACCGTTAAATTTTTTTTTATAATTCTTCGTTCATAGCTACAAAATCATAACTATAAGAAAGTGCTTTTAAATACGAATCTAATGGTGCCAATTTTGTATCATATAATATATATATATATATATATTATTGGACTATTGGTCAAAGTTCATAAACTTAAAATATCGATATATGTAAGTGCTTTATAAAAATAAATAGAGGGACTATATAGAAGCGGGCCTGCGGGGGCAGTCCAAAAAATGGTGTGAGTCGGGACTAGGGCCACCTTCGGCTAAGGTTGTCAGACGGGACTGGCGCACCCACTATCGTCAACTGGACCGTGGTATCATAATCCCTCTAGCAAGTAGCAACCCCTACGTCCAAATAGTCCTATTTATGTTTTGTTCGCTTATTTTATGTTGATATAGTCTCTTTAGCATCGTCTAAAATTTAGCGATGGATCTGCCGCTACACACAGAAGTCAATACTCCCTCCGTTTCTTTTTATAAGGCGTATTTGGTTTCGTTAGGACAAGACTTTGACCAACGATTACTTCATTAATATATCATTTATGCAATACAAAATCATAATTATATATAAGTACTTTTGAATACAAATCTGCTAATATCAATTTTGTATCATAAAAATTATATGCTAATAGAGTAATTGTTGGTCAAAGCCTTGTCCTAACGAAACCAAATACGCCTTATAAAAAGAAACGGAGGGAGTACTATACTGCGAGGTGGTATACCTGAGAAGCCGAGGGGTTAACATACATGCAACTGGTTTCTCGAAATGGGTGTGATTAGGATAATCATCAGCCTAATAAGCCAAGAGGCACGTTCATACTCTGTTCCTTCGGCAGGATATGGGGGCCGTGCTCGCTTAATAAGCCAAGGCTTTCGGCTTAGCGACAAAGCGAAACGCATGGTCCCTGTCACGAAGTGGGCGTACATGCACTCACCTATAATAATATTAACTTATCATTACTAGTTGCTCACTTAGCTCGCCTCCCAACAAATCATCGCGTGCTTGCAGACACGAGGACGAGAGGAAACTGCAGACAAGTTAAGCCGCAGGCACGTGCAATTTGACTAGAAGTTCTGTACCGTGTACTAGGGTTCAAATTCTCGTCAAAATCCCGCGAAATTTCGGTTTTCGGACCCCTGAGTTCCATAATCCCGGTGAAATTTTAAAAACCCTAAAAAAAAAATTAAAAAGTGCTACAGTACCCTTTAATTTCGGTGCAATGGGCCGAAATCTCGGTTTTTTGACCGAAATTTATTCAAAATTTGATCGGATTGGATTCCTCAAGTCATTTTCCAGGTCTGACCAAAATTTCAAATTTTTTTGACATCGTTTGAACCATTTTCCGTTCAGTTGAATTTTATCGAGATCTCGGGTATTTGGGACGAAATTTCGGTATTTGGAACGAAATCCCAGAAATTTCGGTTAAAAAAAACCGGATTTAAATTTTGGTTTTTGAATTCCATCCAGATTTCGTCCGAAATTATGAGATCTCGCCGAAAAATCGGATTTCGGTCGACGACGAAATTTGACCTAAAACGAAATTTTGACCCTGCCGTGTACATCAAGCTAATCCAACGAGATATTTGATTGTTGCCACACCTTTCTCTTGTTTAGCAAAAGTGTGCAGCAAATCGGTGGCGAAACCGGCCAGACTACCGGTGATCAAGAGCTTTGCGCGTCTCACACACCATCGCTTCCTAATACAAGTTATATAAAACATAGAGACAAGCGAAAAGAAAGATCAATAGATTTTTAATCATTATCTATCGTTCGTTCGTTCGTGCATTAATGTTTATAAGGTTTTTAGAAAGATTACGCAGAGAAGGACATGTCGAAAAATATTCGCATATGCATGCTGCGTCTATGATCAGGACAGGCAAGTTTTGTCGTGTGTATGACCAGCGTGGATCCGCATCATGTGCGCAAAAGGACAGGATAATCCGAGGTTGATGCTGAGTGGTTGCATTGGACGCACTGCAAGGTAGAGATCAAGTGCTAATTGAGCGGCTTTGTCGTCTTGTTGGTGCTCTTGTTGGTGATCAAATTTCCAAAATACTAACTTAAATTACAGATATAAGCAATTTGGATACCGATAGGATCTCCCAGACCGCTAATTTATATCATAATATATACTTGCAAAACACAAAAGTGATATAGTGTGTATATTTCACAATGAATCCAGTAAAAATACTAATTTCATCGCTCCACCCTCTCTCCTCTAGCTTTGCCAAGCTAGCCTCTCTAAATACTCCAGTAAGGGCTGTCTCCATAGCTGGTTACTCGAGGAAACAGAATGGTTAGATAAGATTTTAGATGCGAGTATTTCAATAGCTTGTTCCTAAAGTATCATAAATTAATTATTTAATGGGATCCACCTGTCATCCTACTTTTTCTATTCCTTTCTCCTCTCCTCACCTCCCCGCCCCTCCTATTTCCTTTGTTTAAGTGCCTAGCTTGTTATTTATGCAAGTAAAAATGTAGAGCATACTTTTGTTAAATTAATAGTCTACTCTATATTATTAAATTAAGAGTCTCCTTTCTAGATGAAAGGATTAAGTCTATTCGAATGAATAATGCTGATGAGTTTATCTTAAATGTATTTAATGATTATTGTATGACTGTAGACCTAAATATAAATCATTCAATACCTTATGTGCACATACAAAATAGACTTACAGAGTCATTAATTAAAAGAATAAAATGTATTGCCTGGCCACTCTTGCAGAATGAGGCCACGCAGTGATGCACGCTACTACATAAATTCAACTCAGACCAACTGCATACCATAACATTTTCCTCTTGCAATTAGTGCATGGGAAAAACTGGCAATTTTCTATCTACAAAAATTTGCAGTGTTGTAGACGTGCCAATTTCACCATCACGGTATACATTCATAGGTCATCACGAAAAGTTAAGGATCTATGTAAGTTATAAATCTTCATCAATTATTAAATACCTATAGCCTATGACATGGGATATGTATACGGCTCGGTACGCTGACTGTATCATTGATGAGGACAATTTCTGGCATTTGGGGGGTAGAAAAGTAACAAACTAAATAATACTGGAAAATAGATTAAATTATCATGGCCATCCAGTCGACCCATGCACTAAAGAATCCAAACTTGAAGTTCGAAGGATAACAAATCTACAACAAATAGCTAATAGTTTACTATACACCTTCACTGATCATAAGTGAGTGATAAAATCAAATATACCTGTGTAAACGCATCGAAAAGAGTGAAAATACCCAAGAAGGATATTGAATCCACTCTTACCCCTCATGAGAAGAAGTGGGGAGACCTGGACACATGATACTTAATTCTGCAAAGACGTTCGTAGAAACAGAGAACTGAACAAGTTAAAACACTCACAAGACCGTGGAAGAAGCCCAACCTGATATTGAGAAAATCCCTGAAGCTAGCCATCTTGAGGATGGTAGCCCTAGCAATTATTTGCATGCACAATATGACGCTGGGAGATCGGAACACCTAGACTTCATCATTGTGAGAAATCATGAGGAGCTAGAAGAAATTAATAAAAAATATCTTACGATGATTAAAGAGCCACATTTTGTTTTGGGCTTATATATTTATAAGGAAAAAGCATATAAAGAAAAATAAGGCCCATTATTTGGTTACGGCTCCAACCAGTCAGGCTCATATTTAGTCACATGGTTACGTCTTCGACCATTGTATACTATATTAGCTCACACTAGTCGATCCCAACTAGTGATTTGACCATACTAGCCAGACAAGATTGGTCGAGATAGGGCAGTTACACCCTCACATGGATAACATGCAGGAGAATTTTCTTGATAGGTACAAATTGCTGATCGAGAGTTGTTTCCTATAAAGAGATGCTTCTTGACTAAAAGATGCATCTTAACTAAAAGA
This sequence comes from Rhipidocladum racemiflorum, assembly GCA_036346355.1. Lineage (NCBI taxonomy): Eukaryota > Viridiplantae > Streptophyta > Magnoliopsida > Poales > Poaceae > Rhipidocladum > Rhipidocladum racemiflorum. Next base: position 55,794,518 of record CM070584.1, read on the forward strand.
CACCTCATGGCAAAAAGGCACATTTTGATAGGAAGACACCTTTTCTGAAGGAACAACTACCATCCCCTCGCTCTGTATAAATAGGGAAGCCTGCACACCATTAAGGGAGAGGGATTGTAGAGAGTGTGATATAGTATGTGTATATAATTTTGTAGACAATTCGCAACCTTGTACTCTGTCAAGCCACTTGGCTAATAAAGAAGCGATTCTATTTCTACTTTTCATAATCCTTGATACTAGAGTGACAACCATTTTTATTTATAAGCTCGGTTTAGAGACCGTCATGTCTTGAACATCGACGATATCCACAAATTATATATATTCATGTGAGTTATATAAAAAAAGACTACAATTGTCATTATATTTTTCCTCAAAAATTGTTAAAACTCTTGATTTAGATACAGAACCAAACTCCATGGAAGAGTGTCATAAGCGCTTAGATTGGGTCAACTAAAAAGAAGCAATTAATGAAGATTTGCACTCGCTTAACAAAAAGAAAGTATTCGGTCCTACTTATCGAACACCTCATAAAGTGTTCTCTGTATGATCCAAATGGGTTTTCATCTGGAAGATAAATGAGAAAAACCAGCTAGTGAGATTTAAAGTGAGGCTTGTAGCATAAGGATTCACACAGAGACACATCATCGATTACGGTGAAACTTACTCTTCTATGATGAGTGAAATAACGTTATGATACTTAATATCAATGGCAGCTAATATGAACTTGACAATGAAGTTGATAGATGTAGTGACTGTATATTTATATAAGTAATTAGATACGGATATTTATATGTTTCAAAAGGAGTTCAAATTTCAGATCCTAATAAAAGAGATCGCAATTGTATAGCGTCAAACTACAGATGTTGCTATACGGATTAAAATAGTCAGGAAGAATATGGTACAACCGAATTAGTGAGTTCCTCCTAAAGAAGGGTTACTCCAATAACGATGATTGTCCTTGTATATTCATAAAGAAATCCCGAAATAGATTCTGTATCATCTCAATCTATGTCGATGATATGAATATCATCAGAACTATGGAGGACATAAAGGAAGCAAGTTCTTACCTTACGACGGAGTTTAAGATAAAAGATATAGGTAAAACCAAATATTTATTAGGCCTGCGGCTAGAGCATTTCTCCGAAAGAATCTTTGTATACTTTGTCTATCAATGTCAAGAAGGTATTAGAAAAATTCAATATGGATAAATCTCATCCTTTGAAGACTTTACTCAGATACTGTCGGCGTATTTTACGCCAGGGTCCCCACTCCCCCGCAATAAAAGAGACCGTTGGGCGGGCAAGGTGTGTCCGGGCGCACCACCTCCGGCAAGCAGTAACTCCCCAGCGTGGTCGCCCAGTGGATAGGTGGCAGTCAGGCCCCCCTGGGCACCCAGGAAGGTGGTCGCCCGGTGGACGCGTGGCAGTCAGGCCACACCACTGGACGACGCCGACCAGCGAGGTGGTCGCCCAAGTGGACAGGTGGCAGTCAGGCCACACCATTGGGCGACCAGGAAGGTGGTCGCCCAGTGGACGCGTGGCAGTCAGGCCACACCACTGGGCGACTAGCGAGGTGGTTGCCCAGTGGACAGGTGGCGGTTAGGTCATTCACCTGGCGTTCACCCCCGCAGCTGCAGCGCCCTGATCAAGGACATTTAATGCGAGACGTGCGCATTAAATGCAAAGCATTGAGGGTGCAGTATGGCGGCGCGTCTTCCCCAGACGTGCATTAATTGCGTATAACATCACGGCGGCACCCCGCCCCCTGACGGAACGGGTGGCGTTGGCGGACGAGGGGCCCGAGAAGGGGGTGTGACGGCCGCGGCAGATATTAATAGGATGTAAGAACAGTGACGTGCGCATTAAATGCGCCCGTGTCAGTGTAATGAGTGTGCCTTGCCGTGTAAGCCTCTCATGTGCCCCCGGGAGTCCAAGTATAAAAGGGGGCCGGGGTGCATAGGAGAGGGGGTTCGACTCATTGTTAGTAGGTTTCATACTCTCAAGCTAGAACACAAGCAATAGCAAGAAAGGCAGGACTAGGGCTGTTACTCTTCGGAGGGTCTGAACCTGGGTAAACCCTAGCGTCTCCACCCCTCTGAGCTTCACCGACACCCCGTTCATCTTCCTTCCACCGGCGATTACCCCGAAAGCCCCCCGTCTGAACCTTATAAGCACCCGACTCGGAGGTGCCTGTTGGCGAGTACGCTGACAGATACCTTCAATGTACACAATATTTTGGCTTATTTTACCAGAAGGATCAAGACTCAATCAAGATGGGATATACGGATGTTGGCTATCTGTTTGATCCCCACGGTGCCAAATCTCAGACTGGGTTTGTATTTCTCTGTGGTGGTACAATCATTTCTTGATAGTCTTTTAAGCAGACCTTGGTATCTACCTCTATCAACCACTCATGGATAATAGTTTTATATGAAGCCTCACGTGAATGTGTTTGGCTAAGACGTGTGATTAGCCGTATCTAGAAGTCATGTGGCCTCAACACCATCGATACCACCACAATTATCTATGAAGATAATACTGCTTGTATTTCATAAATACAAATAGATTATGTAAAGAGTAATATCACGAAGCATAATGCGCCCAAACTTTTCTATCCTCTTGAACTCCAGAAGAATGGTAAGGTAAAGATTTTACAAACTAAGTCATGTGAAAATATAACTGATTTATTTACTAAGTATTTGCCAACATACCGTTTCTAAAGATGTGTTTATGGCATTTGAATGAGACGACTTAGCGGGATGCAGAGTTCAGTGGGAGTAAATCTCTGAACCATAACCTCTAATATGATCATGAAGATACTACCCTAATCCAGAAGATTGCAAGTTGCACTCTTTTTTCCCTTAGTGAGTTTTCATGAAGTTTTCTTACACGAATGTTTTTAATGAGGCAACAAGTAGGTTTTTGGGAGGAGTTTTTGATAATGCATCTACATGACACGGTATTCGCTCAGTGGGGAGTGTTGAGATATAACCAAACTATAGAGTTTGGTGGACGAATTCTGAAACTACCATGAGGTGTTTTGTTTATAAATATTGCACTCTATTGTATAAGAGAGTTAATCTAATTAATAAAGAGAAAAATGTTAAGATCATATATATATATATAGGAAAAATACTTTGTAATCCCGGGAGTAATTACTCCCATCTCTAAAATACCACCCAAACGAACTTGAAATACTCCTTTATCACTTTGGATACACTCATATACTAATTATAAGATATTCCAATGAGATTCACATGAAAAAATTGCAAGGGAGTACAAAGTTTTTAGCCTATTTTGCAAATACTTTCATATACGTATATAAAAAGGAGTATGTCTAAAAAGTGTACGCTCTTCGCAGAGAATTTGTTTTTTCCCGTGGCGGGTGACCGATTACAATAATCCACGCGCGCGTGCACGTAGGAGTTGGACCGATCGATCGACGCTACATATGTAACTTAGCTTGTTCAACAATGGCTGCCCCACGAATGTCTATGTAACAGTGTACTGTCTTCTCTCATTAAATTAATCGGGTCACAAGTACAAACAAGTTAATAAAACGAACCCTACTAACCTCTCCGATGCACATGCTTTGAAAATCTCTACTATTCTAAAATAACACTTGGTAGCAGTGGTCCATTCTTCACATGTCATTAATTGCCGCTTAATTGCTCTGCTTAATTGCCCTACGCAAGAAACGAAGCGTTGCTTTAATTAGCCAGCTTTCGCAAGAAACGAAGCGTTAAAGATAAAAGTTTAATCTTGTGAAATAATTTTTTTTATTTTTTAATCTTTATTTTTCGTTTTCAATTTTGTTTTTCGTAGCAACGCACGGGCATATAATCTCTACTATATAAAGTGAGAGTTTCTTCCCACGTCACATTAATTGCCCTGCTTAATTGCCCTACGCAAGAAACGAAGCGATGCATTAATTGCCCTGCTTAATTGCCCTACGTAAGAAACGAAGCGTTGCTTTAATTAGCCAGCTTTTGCAAGAAACGAAGCGTTAAAGATAGATGTTTGATCTTATGAAATAGTATTTTTTTGTTTTTAATCTTTATTTTTCGTTATCAATTTTGTTTTTCGTAGCAAGGTACGGGCATATAACTAGTATATAATAATATGGGAGCTTACGCGCGAACTGGTCCATCCGTTTCGTTATATTTATCCACGGATCATCGTACACACACAGTCACACATCAAGAAGACATTAGATCTAACAAATACTCCTACTTAAGTACTTAGTAAAAAAATGACCATATATACAACTACTTAATTTGTTTCATAGTATTTAACTAGGGGTAGAGATATAAATAATTGTAATATAACTACGTGCTGGACTCTCTTTCTCTCTCTATATATATGAATGGATAGTCTCGAGTTCATGAACAGATATAACAAAGAGGGTACCACGCAGCGGTGTAGTCCATCTCAGGAGGATAGTAGCTAGCGGCCTAGCGTAACATCTTGGTCATCAAATGAGCAACTTTATCGTTGTCCCTTAGGACCGAGCATCTAAAAATGTTTAGATGACCTCAAAACAAAAGTACCCCCGTTTCACAATGGTTATAGTTCTAACTAAATTCACATAAAACAAGGGAGATATAAAAAATGATTTGTCTACTCTCATTTAATTCATCCATTTTGCTAAACAGATGGTTGCATTAATGAAAGGTACAAAGACCATGTTGTCTCTAAAATTGCATTGGAATGTGAGAACTACAACCATTTTGATAAAATTTTTGAATACTAGAACTATAACCATTGTGAAATGGTGGGAGTACTAGTCTTGGCTTGCAATGCAGCCAGCCATTCTACTTCAGTAATAGAAGTTTGGAATAATTGATGATTTGCCTTTATTTACTTGTGCCATTGATCATTTGCTCTATAATGTATCAATGACATGTGAATTATATGTCACATATCAGTGCATGAAATATATGAAGTAAATGATCAATTACACCTACTAAAATGGGGCAAATGATCTCTCTCTCGAGAGCACATAACTAGCCCGAGTCATTGAGCTTAAATTGCTCGATTCTTGCCAGTATCGACGTGGTCCGGCATCTAAAACCATTCGATAAACCGGTCTAATTCAAAAAAAAAAAAATTCACGTAGTCCGGTCGAAAATCGGTGGAAATTAAAAAAATCAACAAAAATCGCTCAAAAAATCGACCGATAAAAAAAGTTCAACTAGTCTGTCGATCTTCGAATTTTTTTTCAATTTTTTAACCATTTTTTGACCGTTTTTTGGCTCGATATTTCTGATTTTTAAATTTCAAATTTCGTACTATTTTCGTTACTTCGAAATTGTTAACACTGGTCCGTACTAATAATATTCACGTCCAGCAACGCCCACATAGGCGCATCGCATCCCACGGGTGGCCGGAGACATTTCCGGTCAGCCTGCCTGATCGATCTGCCCGCCTGCATCGCTTGCCCGATCGATTGCCTACAGCGCAGCAGTACAGCACAGTCGCTTCCATCACCGTCCAATCAACTGCACTTGATCGCGGCCATTGCGCATGCGCTACGCCGAAACGAATCCATCGATCCCTCAGTTCATTAGCTATCGTTTTCGATGGTTGTGTTTATGTATTAGTTTTGTATATGTGGATGTAAAATCTTGTTGTTTGGTTGTTTGGACGTCCATTTTAGTCTTGTTGAGCTGTGCAATTTTCCCCTTTCAGCTAGGCCATGCAGGGAACGAGAATTTTGGACGTATCCGCTAGGCCAGGTTCGAGTGGTGCAAATTGTTACAGTGATGCATGCATTCTATGCTAGTAGATTCAGCTTATGCAACCAACCAAACGTCATCTATTTATAGCTAGATTTAGCTATGCAGACAACCAAACAACATCTACATGCATCAGTTTGGCCTATCTCCAATCAACCAAAATAACCTCGTACGGACCAAGCTGAGAAGATACAGCAACCAAACAGCCCCTAAGAGCTTTGACGATGAAGTCTGTCGATCGATTGGTGTTAGCGCTGGGGGCGGTAGCTAGTCGAACCCTACCGTATAGAACAGGCTAGAAACTGGAAACAGGGGCGGAATTAGCTATAGTTACCTGGTGTCACAGGACACCGAGTAAAAAAAATTAGTGTATATTAGTCTATATATGTGTGTGTGTGTGTGTGAACCTCTTTGATCTAAATATTGTGACATCGGGAGGCAAATAACAAGCAAATGGTAAGAATAATAAATTATTATCACATATATGATAAACTGATGAACCCCAATGATTTTTTCTCTAGTTCCACTCCTGCCTGGAAATACGAACGTTGTGCTGGGAAACATTAACAACGTTTAATTGGGATTAAAAGCTTGCTGGAGGCATGGGCGGCTAATCCACGTGGGTACCACAGCGCCTGCCACCGCAACCTGCACAGAAGTTATAACATGAGAAAAGGCAGAGTTGTTATTTTTTAAAAAAAATACACTTTTCAATAATTTTACGAAAATAATACCCCCAAAAATTATAAAAATACACCTTTATCGCCATTTCAATTGATGAAAGAAGCTCTGTCGCTAAATGAATTGGTGACAGAACCCTATCGCCAATTCATTTGGTGACCGAAGACTTAGCCTTGTCGGCCAAATAAATCCGCGACAAAATAATCTGTTGGTCAATTCGATCAGCGACAAAACAGAACCCTATCACCATTTAATTGACGACAGAATCTCTGTCGCCAAATGAAACGGCGATAGATCTTTTGTCGCCAATTGAAATGGCAACATAGATATATATTTGTAATTTTTGTAGGATATTATTTTTATAAAATTACTTAAAAATGTATTATTTAAAAAAAATAGAAAAAGCATGTGCATCCGCAGTGGACTAAGGCCATGTTTGGATCCCTGGACTAATTGTTAGTTGGCTAAAAATTAGTCCTAGTCTATCCAAACAGGAAGACTAATAGGTGGGCTAATTTTTAGCTAACCCCTTAACTAACAATTAGTCCATTAGCTGGTGGAGGGGAGCTAATTTGGGCTAATAGTAGGTAATACGCTAAAAAAAGTCTGAAATACCCTCGCGCTGGCCTTATCCTCACTTCCTCACCCGTGCGTCCACTCCCCAGTCCGTTATGAGGGCAAACATGACTTTTATAAGAAATTAGCCCAACCATTAGCCATGTATCCAAACAGTCCTAGGCTAATTTTAGATGGACTAATTATTAGCTGGCTAACAATTAGCTCTAGCTATTAGTCAGCTAACAATTAGTTTTAGCCCATCCAAACATGGCCTAAAATAGAGATACTTTATTGGTGTAACTTGTCCTATATGAGACCTACAAAACATGACATGTCCTCATAAACTTGGTAGAAAACAAATGCATCTTCCCAAGGTTTGCTGACATTATAGGATCTGTCTGGAGTCTACCAAAAAATATTAGATTCCCTTATTTGACCACGTTGATTTGCTATATCGTCGCCTCTCCGGCTCTCCCTCAGCACATCATCTCCCCCTTAGCATTCAGCGGCGCACATAGGGCAAATATTTTGCGGCAATATCGCTAAGAAAGTTGGCCACCTTTCCTCCTTAGCCACAAAGAAAATAGTCTACCATAGGATTGGATTATTAGTCTCCGTACCGCAAAGTGCAATGAAATGGTAGCAAAAAAACTACTTAATATAACAAAATGAAAAAACTGCAATAATTCATGAAAATTGTTGTTCATGGCATTTCTCGACATTTTTCTGTACATACAAATCAAACAATAAAATTGTCATTCAATGCTGTACAGGCGTAGATTTGGGTAATTGTAAGCATTTCTGTTGGTGTACCTGAGAAAGAGATATGCCTCAAGCTTCAAGGTGTCAGCTGCAGTTTCTAAAAATCGTCGAAAATCGAGTGATTTTCGCCCTTATCGACACGGTACAATATCCAAAACCACTCGGTAAACATGTCAATTAAAACAATAAAAAATTAAAAAAATTTATGCTTGTAAACCGATAAAAATCGCTTAAAAAATCGATCGCAAAAAAACCGATTGGTCAGTCGATTTTTTTATTCAAAAAAATTGATTTTGAAAGTCTTCGATTTTCGACTGATTTTTGGCTCGATATTACCGATTTTCAAATTTCAAGCGATTTTTTCCAAATCAATATTGTTAGCCCTGGTCAGCTGCAATGGCCTATGTAATGGCAACATTGTTAGGCCCCGTTCGCTTCGACCACGAGCGACACGCTTAAAAAAGCGGATTATTTGCGAGCGGGAGGATTACGGACGACTTCTCCGAGAATCGGAAGCTGTTTTACGAATAGAATCGAATCTGTCTGAAACACGATTCTCATGATTCTTCGATTCTTGCCATTTCGGTCCGAAACCTAGAAGTCATAGTTAACTCGGCCTGATTCTCCCATAATCAGAAGCAGCTTCTCCCATAATCCAGAATCCATAATCCAGAAGCTGAAACGAACTGGGCCTTAGACGCACCACTTTTACCTTTCTTCAGGGGAAAAGAGGCCACGGCGAAATGGTTAGCGTGGGAGTGTGACATAAAAGCATGTTGATGACATGATATTGATGGAGTTCTTAAATCTTAGAGCTTCTACATGATTAAGGTATTCGATACTCGATAGGTACAAATCGGCGTTCCAAGTGGCATGCAACAGGAAAAATTTTACAAAAAGAGAAATATAGAAACATACCAAATGGTACTAACTAGTTAGGCATTTCCTCGAATATATCGAGGGCACCGGAAAACGAGAACGCAACAGAGCGGAGAGGAGAAGAGCTAGAGTACCTGAGTTGCATTATTGCTTCATAAATAGACACTGAAGAGATAGAGTGCCACCGGCGTGCGGAAGAATAGTAGGCGGATCAGCGGATGCAGTAGGCGAGGACACGACGCGATGGTTATCGATTTAATACCATGATCCAAATCCATGTGTACAAATTAAGGAGTACTGGAATCCTAGTCGAATTTAGCAGTTGCAGAACATTGCGGACATGAAAGAGTTCAATAAAGCTTACATGAGCTGTGATAATGATCGGGCGCGGCGCCGGCTGAGATGCGGTGAAGCGGCGGTCGGCACATGATTTTGTGGCAGCGGCGATGCAGGTCGAAGTCTCGGGCAGCGGCGAGGAGGTGGCCCGGCGGCATGTGGCGGAGGGGGCCGGAGGAGGAGGTGGCATCGACCGTCGAGGAGAAGGGAGCGGTGGCGGTGGCGGTGGCGGTGGTAGGCCTTGAGGCGGCGATTCGTGGGCTTGTGGGAGAACAGGGTGTAGGGGCAGGGGAGGGAGCTATACATTGAAGTGTTTATCTGATGCTTTTATGTCCGTTAATTAGCAATTAACCGCATCGGAGTAATTTACGGTAGGGATCCAACTTCGATTTTCAGCCCTCCGATCGAGAAAGATGGATGGTTAGGATGTTTTGTATCTTTTCTAGTCTTTTAATTGCCTTAATTTCAAATCGGTGCTTATTTATATAAGTACAGATCCATGTTGGGTCTTTCTGCAGCCCAGTCTGGTTCTCTGAATACTTGTGTTTTGTTACAGAAAAAATAATATTACTTAATATGTTATACTCTTATCGTTAGGCTTAATCTGTGTCAAGCTTTTGGCTCCGCCACTATGTCTAGTCGAGCTCCGTCTTAGTTCACACCGTGTCTCTATAGTCAAGTTTTTCTTGGGCAATATTTTATTTTTTTAGTTTAATTTGTTTGTTAGATGGCAACTTTTTTTTTTGTTCTTTGTTTGAGATCTCCTAGGGGCAAATGAGACAGTTGAGGAGAGGCAGTGGAGGTTGAGAAGATGAGGAATATATCATTCACTAGTAGTTTCAATAAAAGTAGTAAAGATAAACTCAAATCAGGTACTTTCGATGGAGCCACGAGTGGTAGTGTATTAGCGGATCTGGGCCAACAAGTTATCTTTACTCCTTTAAAAGAACCTAGTGGAGGTGAATAATACGTTCATCACCTTCCCAATTTTCATCCACCTCTTCTCAAATCCCTCTTCCACCATTGAAAAATATCTAACAAAAAAAAATCAATTACTAAAAAATATAATACTCATCACAAGAATCCACCTTCCCTCCCTTTATGGGTGTGATGTAATCCAAGCTCGAGAGCATAGGCATGGTGTGAGCCGGAACAAAAGCTCGATCAGGTACTATGGCGAAGCCAAGAGCATGACACACACCAAGCCAACTAATAATAACTTAGCACTACGACGGAGCCAAGTATGATGCAAGCTAACCACAGCAACAATAGCTTAACGTGCTAGGTAATACTTTATCCGCCCTATAGTTTTAATGATCTCATTTAGAAATATAAGGCTTGCATGTATATTTAATGAGGCTTTTACTATAATAGTCATATTTATTCTCTCTTAACCATATGCATTTATTTATTACCACACACACAAATTTTTGCTTCCTCCTTCTAAATTTATAAAATGTATTTCTTCTTGGGGTGTAGATAAAAAGATATTAAAATGATTATATTACTCGTAATTATTATCACAAAGCACTATATTTAATACATACATATAGAGAATATAAGGTAAATATATATATATATATATTTATTAAGGGTACAGAGAGAATAACACCCAAATTTTGCATTAATTAGAAATATGAAATACATTATATATTTGTGGATAAGATGATTAAAAAATACGTCTTATAAATTTAGACAGAGGGAGTATCCCTTATCTTCTAAAGTCATTTTCTCTTGTATTTTTTTAAAATTTCATCGTAATATTAATTCTCGTGTAAAATAAAAATAAATCTTATAGGATTGAAGACATGATTAGGATATTCGGATAGATTTGGGTAAATCCAGGACCAAATCCGGTCGGGGCTGGATTCGAGATCGGTTTTCACTATCCGGTCGGATCCGGATACTTGAATCCGAATTTGGGATCGGATCTGGAGCATCCAATATCCGGTAAATACGGGACATGATTAGGATATTCGGATTTTTCCTATTCGGATATCTGAACTTTCCTATTCGGATATCAGCAAGGCCCAGCCCATTTTTATTATATTTTTTCCATGGCAGCCCATTTATATTAACAATTATTTGGTTAATTTGATTTCCAAGTAGCATATTTTTTCTACGACGTTTATTGAGTTTGATTGATATGTAACTTGTTACTGTAGTCATGTACTTATGGCTTTAATTCAACATAGCATTATCCGTATATTTTTATTTATTTATAGCTCGAATCCATCACATATCTGTATTTCGAATAATTCAAATCCATATCAATATCCAAAACGATAAATTAAAATAAAAAAGCAATATCCATCGATATTCAACCCATTATCACCCCTACTTTCTTGTACATCTACTAGACTACCAGCATTAGCAGTTTAGCACTCTACGTACTACGTGCATGAGACGGCCAGGTTAATTAACCAGTCCGATGGTGCCGAATCATCATGAAAGGAGAAAAAAGAAAATAAAAGATATGGAAAGGGAAGCAGCTGAGGGGAAAGGAGGGAGCAACTTGCTTTGCTGTCTCCCTGACACCTGCAATAATGAGAGAGAGAGAGAGAGAGAGAGAGAGAGAGAGAGAGAAGGCCCGGTCCTGGCCTCCTGGGTATGCTATGCAGTTCCAGAGATAGCCCTGTGAAATGTAAGTACTAAACCCACACCCCTGCCTCACCCTCCATTGCTAGTCCTATTTACTCATGTCACACATACACAACTACATGAATGGCATCAATTGTTCCTTGTGCTGTCATTTTTTCAGATCTTACACTAAATTTAATACAAATCATTCATTCTTCTAAATCTAGTAGATCTAATTAATAAGAATTTATTTATACTTCATTTGATAACATAGTAATAAAAATACACTTAATAAATCAACGATTAGATTTGATTTCTACTGCTCACTGTATACTACCAATATAATACATTATAAAATTTCTCGTTTCCCAATACTATTCCTTTACTTTACCTTGCTGCTATCTTTCTTCCTTTCTCTTTTACTTGTTGGCATGTAGGGATGTGCTTTGGATGCAAGTTTTCAAATTTTGATTCGGATCGTATCTCGAAGGTGATCGAAATTTGAAAACCCAACGAGATTTCGGAATTTCAGACGAAATCCAAAAAGTAAATTTAAAATCCGGCCTTTTTTGGACAGGGATTTCTGAGAGCTCGATGAGAAACACTGAAATTTCGGCCCAAAAAACTTAAAATCCGGTCAAAACACCTCATGTTCACATCACATACAGTTTTTTTTTGCTAAAACCGTCTGTCATGACTCATCACAAACTGGTTTTTGCTAAAACCGTCTGTGATGTAAATGTGATATAATTTTAAATCACAGACTATTTTTGTTCAAAACCATCTGTGATGTGTATTTTTAAAAAATTTCATTTTTTTTTAATTTTGCCGGGATTTGAAATCTCGTCTCCAACTGAAATCCAACCGCAGACGATTTTTGTTGAAAACCGTTAATGATGTGTATTTTTTGTTTTCTTAGGATTTGAAATCTTGCCTCCAACCAAAATCTGAACTCTCGGCCGAGATTTCCGAAGTTTCAACGATATCTTGAACCTTAATCGGACGTAGGAGACAATCCAATCCCCGGCAATGGACACCCTTCTCTTTGTTTTTGTTTACGAGCCTCCCTCCATACCTGCGTGGGCGTTAGCGCTTCTTGCTCTTCATGCCTTTTTTCTTGCCAAGTCAACTCATTATCCGTGCCTTGCAGTGATATGAAAACAAACAAAGTTGAGTAGTTAATGCCCCGCTGCAGATGAATAATCTCGCACGCGATCTTGTCCTTTTTGGCTGCTAGGATCACAATAGTTAATGTTCTTTAAGGCGTTTCTGCCATTCTAGATGGAAATGACAGTAGCAAAATTACCAACTGTTACTGCAGTTTGGCAAAAGAGGGGGGGGGGCTACCTAGGCCTGGCTACCTGCTCTCCATGATCGCCTACGCTCCGCACACGCCTACAAAGATCAAGGAATAATCGGTAATTTGTTCTCACTTGTATATATCATTGATCATTTATTTATTTGATGATATCTTATTCATAGACGGATTTTAATACTACGTGTCGGTGAGACACATATAACAAATGATCAATTACACCATAACGAAAATACAAATAATCAAATCTTCCAAAAAAAAAAAAAATATATCAATACGAACGCACGCATGGAAATCTACTTATCTTTAAAGCGGAAGAGATTCAAGGCCACGCATGGAAATTACTCTGGCACGGCAACCACGCTGCCGTTAGATGGACACAGGCCTCAAGGATTTTGCCCTCAGAAGAAAGAAAGGAAAGGTTCGGAGATTTTACCTTCGGGAGAGAGAGAAAGAAAAGCTTCGAGAATTTGACGGTAATTTCTACGAGGAGGAACCGTTTGTCCATCCATGCACGGGACTCAGGATCTCGTATTGAGTTTACGTACGGAGAACAGCAAGGGAGAAAATAACACACGCAGGCTTTATTGCCGTCGAAAAACAAGGTTACAATGACGTAACACGCGTCTTCTGACTCTCATGCGCGTGTCTTCTTCTTGATTTGTGCATTGAAATAGTACTATATCGCTTCCTTTATCAGTTGCTTGGCGTATCCTGTTGTAATAGTAGGTTAGCTGTTGTCGTATGTTCAATTTAACATCCCACGTTGTAAATTGAAGTAGCTTCGATAATCACCGGTTAAAAGAGTGTTAGTTATTACTCCAGCTTACTGGTTGGCAATTGGTATGACTGGTGAACGACCACTTATGTGCAATAAATCATATACTAGTATCTACATTTCTCTTTTTGTGGGAAACGTGATGGGCCTAATTAAGCAGCTACATGGGCCTCGGCTAACCGGGCGGGTCTAGACGACATTTTATTGTGATTTTCCTCGGCTGAAAATACTCACCTAGATCCTCATCAAGGTTCGACCGAAGAGATCGCGTCATTGCGTGGTGAAGTCCAAACTTTCTTCATTCATTTTTTTTTTCCGGTCCACCAAACAGGATTGTTTTGTTCCTAACATCTGTTAGAAATACCAGCGTTTACAGGAGGTGCAATTTCCATGGCTATGTAACAATGTCTAAGATTCGAATGCAATAGGCCACCTTTTGTCATCACTTCAGGGGAACAAGTACAACCAATTACCAATGGGCAATGAGTAAGTAAAGAAATACCGAGCAGTCGTTCATACACACACTTGGAACACCGTAGTCTGAAAACGGGTATCTACTCGGTATATCGCATGCGAAAAAGTTTGTAACTTTTTAATGTCGAGTTTAACTAGTTTACCAACTAGTTCAAACAAGTTTGAACTAAAATTCAAACTGGAGTTGCCTTTTTATGGTAATTTGATTGAAGTATGTGCTGATTATATATATAAATCAGTAAGTAATGTGATCTAAATTCGTTTAAATTTTTTGAAGTCGAATATTTTTTTTTCAAAGGTATGCGTTTTGTTTGAATTATCATAGATGGGCTTGAATTCGCACACCCACTATTGGTTACGTACTCCCTATGCTGTATCTCACAACATAGGGAGTATCTCACACAATAGACGGCATGTATGTATAGTATATAAGGCCATCTAGTTGTTATGTTCATTTTTAAAGGTCGTATGTATTTTTTAGACATGCTTCTGTTTATGTGTATATGAATGTATTTGTAAAAAAGACCCTAAAAACTAAGGATTCCCTTGCAATTTTTTCATGTGGATCATATTGTATATACAGGAAAAAAAATACAATATACTGATTATAAGATACTCTAATATGATCAACACGAAAAAATTGCAAAGGTGAAGCACCTAGGCCCACAATTTCAATTGACTTCATTAATTAATGACAATCAATATTTATGGATTAACAATTTGCTTTAAAGTGTGCAAAAGTTGGTTGGTCCTCGTGTTTATGGAAGAGCAACATCATGAGTCATTTTCTGAAGACAAGTTCAAGATCAGGGTATAAAAGCATTCAGGTCCTTTGTATAGCATTTTACCGATCTCGATGTTTGGAGAAAGATCGGATTGCTAGAATATGTACCGTACTATTAATAGGAACCATTGGTTAGTAGCTTGATGATTAATTAAGAATAATGGCTTAAAATCATGCTCATACTTAGTCTCGTGCATGCAGTTTTACGGAGGACTTGCTTCCGTATGAAACCCATATATGTCGAGTGAGAGTGGATGCATGTTTCGCCTTGCAAGAGATTTCTACGAAATTCCGGCATCGCAAGTAGAGCCTAACATTGCCTTTTAGATTTCCTCCTTAATTACGCGCGTATTGTTGTTGGCCAAGAGGAAGATTGCGCGCTAAGGTGTAGGTGAGACCGTGATAGTGTCCCAAGAATGGGCACGAACCGATAAAAAAAGGAAACGAACAGCCGAACCGTGCAAGATGGCTAAGCATGGCGGGCTGTCTGGCTGGGCAGCCTGCTTGCCCTAGCACATAGCGCCAAGCACTGAAGCAAACTTTACACGATGTTTTGGCCTGAGGCACCCGTTCCAGCTGTTTCTTAACTCTGGCCACGCATCGTGTGTGTTGTCAGGAGAGAGAGAGAGAGAGAGAGAGAGAGAGAGAGAGAGAGAGAGAGAGAGAGAGATCCGCTGCACCACAGCCACTGCTCCACACAAAACCTACGTACCTACTAATAAGCGCCTAGCTACGTAGGGTATCTGTCTAACATTGCACACATCCAAACCAGATGGGTTTTTTTTGATCGGTAGTAGGACACGACCTTGGGACGGTTTCTAACGTATTGTGCAACCCCCAACACAACAGGCGCCGGTGTTTTGCTGTCTCTTACCACAACGCATGTATATCCGCCATCTACATCCAAAGGGTATGTGCCGGCGGTGAACGATTTGTTGTTCATCTCTTTTCGAGCTTCACTTATCTCTCCTCAAATCCTTCTTCCATCATTAAATAATCTCTAACAAAAAGATTTTTTTTTTTTACCTAACAACAAGCAAATTAACTATTAAAAATATATTGCTTATTCTAATAGCCTCCCTTCCCTCTCTTCATGGTACTCCCTCAAGCTAGTTGTCGGTTTGGGATGCATGTAGTTCAATTTTTGAAAATTTATCTATAGATATCTTTTTTAAATATTTAGGTTGGATGTGTGAAAATCATATGCGTAGATTCGTGTCGAAGCGTACTTTTGTAACATTACAATTTTATTGGATTCTTAAAAATAAATTACAATAGAAACTAGTGGTCAAAGTTGAGTTTTGGGGACCTTGTCGATGTCCACAGCGACAACAACGATAACTGTTTGTGACCGGAGGGAGCATATGGCTAAGGTCAGGTGAAAACAACGGTGGCAAAATTAAGAACAGGGTGTAAATTAAGCTCGACATCAGAGGCGTAATGTGGATTGAGACACAAGCTAAACCTAGTAATAACAGCTTAATACGACGAGTGATGCTATTTTTATTGGTATCAAAGCGCGATCATTCGGTTAGTATCGTCTAACGCAGTTAAATAAGATGGAGATCGGCGCTTATCCGTTAGGTTACGATATCTCGCCGCGCCTCCACTTGAATTTGATCTCACGTATAAAGTTTGAGAAATGGAGGCTACGTGATCGTCGTTTTGCCTAGTGAAAAGGGGAATAAAAAAAGA